>OX377621.1:92193129-92361258 GCA_947397865.1 Polietes domitor | reverse complement strand
GAAGTTTTTATTTTGAATTTAAAAAAGCTATAGAAATGATAAGTGTATCCGGAAACAGGAGTATCTTACCAGTTTAAAGTATTTGTTTAGGAAACTAGCTTAATCTTATTGTAAAACTAACTCCTCCGAAATACTGGAGAACTATTCAAAATCTATCAAAATTTCGTTTTCTGACCTCAGAAATACTTCATGTGTCTACCACATAATTGTTTCATTTCATTCTATTCATCAATTCTGGACCAATAAACTGATATAAAGTCTGTAAATTTCTTTATTTTATTTTCTCAGAAAAATTAGCTAAACAGTACCCACTACAACAGTGACAACGTTGTTTGTGGTCTGCGGATGAACAAATCATCAGCTACAACATGCCAACTAAATGCAGCACTGCTGTTTGCAGTAGATGCGCCCGTCCGTCGAAACTTCACAAAAAACAGATCATTACAACAATGCCGCATTTGGCATATGCTATTGGGAATAAAATCCGTTCGGGCAAAAAACTCACTGTTTTTTCTCTCAACTTTGTCGAGATATCAGACACAAGGCACTCACACTCGAAATGGTAAATAATCGTTTAATTAGCTACGCGATCTACATGCAAAATCGCTAAGGGAAATGAAGCGATGCTGGCAGGAGAACGCCAACTACCGCAGCACTGTGGTGCATTGATAACTTATTCGCAGAGTTACAAGCCAACCCAGAATTATCGGCGGCGGCGGCGCTAGCCAAAATGGGTCGACGGCGGCGGCTTTCGGCTCGTTCTCTCATTACGAAATTTATTTGCCAATTTTCAAAAAGGGAAGGAACAATTTTGATTTTTAATGCTTTTTCTTTATTTTTTGGCAAGTAGTTCAATATCCGTTAATATTAGACGCTATTAGCCAATGTTCCCATAATTTAATAGCCCATACCATTATTTTTTGGTAGTGGGAATCCAATCCCATAATATGGATGAATTTAATATTTTTTTTGGCAATTACAGATTTTCATGCGATGCATATTTGACCATACATCTTGATAATTCATAATCCTTCCAAAGAATGATAAAGCTCTACCTACTTTGACATACCAAAGAAGCGTAATAATAAGGTTCATGATCCAAAAATATCCGAACAGTGCAAATGGTATTATAGTCGGAGGGCAGTGCAACTTCATTTCCTAAATATACATATACAAGATCATCGTTGCGAGATTTGTGGCTTTGTGTCCCACTGAGTGAGTACAAGAGTGACCAAAGAGAATCATTTTCTGTTTAAATATAACCATTAAAGGAAGCATAAATGAACCATAAACGATAACACCATTATATAGGGTGTTTTTTATTGAGGTATAGAACTTCGAATTGAAATAAAACACAAGAAAATCGTTTTAATGTCCATCAATTTGGCTTTATTGGAAGGATAATTTTATGCCATTAATGTTTAAATATGATTTCGGGCATGTGGCCGCCGCGGCTGGCTCGAATATAGCCAATTCTACAGGTCCAATTTTCAACCACTTTCTCCAATTGCTGTGCACGGTGGCGAATCGATTCATTCGGGTCCTCTTCAACACTTTCCTCTACAGCGGCAATTGTTTCTTCGGTGCGCACTGTTCGACGTCTCTGCGGATGCGTATTATCACATAGAGTAAACGTAGTGCGAAAACGATCCATGGTTAACCGAATAAATTGCTCTGATGGACGATTATGTCGACCATAAAATGGACGGAGCTTGCGGTGAACTTCGCGAACTGAACCATTACTTTCGAAATAAATTTGCACGATTTGCAAGCGTTGTTCTTTTGTCAACCTGTTCATGATGAAATGGCAAACCAAACTAAATATTAATCACTTGACAGCTGACAAAATGGCCGCCAGTTAAAAAAGTGATGCCAACTTAAAGTTCTATACCCCAATAAAAAACACCCTTTAGAAACACATGGCCACGCATACTGGAATTTACTTATATAAATGCGACTTTCCTCATATATAGGGAAACCAAATACAAAGAAAGATCCATATATTTTACAGTACTAGGTTGTCTAAGTCGACAATTATATTTTCTTTTGTAATTTTAAGTGGGTTGTCTATTTTGGTAATAAGATTGGCGGATTTAGAAATCCATCAGATTGAAGTCGATATGAGCGAATGAAATCGGCGGCGTAGTTGAAGTCGACGTGTGCCGAAGAAATCGGCGGCGGCGCGACTCGTGCAGAAATATGCTGCGGCGGCGGCTTGTCGGCTCAAAGTCGGTCGGCTTGTATCTCCGCTTATTCGTCCTTTGCAACAACCATTACACAACGTAGATTGTATACAAACCTCCAGATTACTCCACGCCCAAAATCATTCCATTTTGCCGAGGGGCTGTGTATACTATTTTCTGTTGTATTTTGGTGTCCTTTGAATACCCCTCCACCCTATATATACAATGTTGATTGTCATAAAATTCTAAGACGATGTTCATCCGTCTGTTGAAATCACCCTAGTCTCTAACCGAAAGGAGCTAGGAGGTCCAAATTTAACACAAATGCGTCTTATAGTCGTAGATCGGTTGGGGTAGGAAGTGGACGTAATTGGTTCAATAGGAAAAATTTTCCCCTTCAGCGCGTTTTTTGAATATGTCTACTTATATTTGCATGATATTTGATATGCGCATTCCTCTTATGAAAAAAAAAAACGGACGAAATCGTCACGGAGGTAAAAAATTTTCCCTAACAAGGACTGAAAATACCCCCAAATATTTGGATTATTTAAGAAAATTTTTCATTTTTTGCACTTGAAATTTGTTACAAAAAAATAAATTAAAATTTTAGCGGTACCAATGATAGGACAACAGTTAGGAACATGAAATTGAATATAAATGAATATACATGTAAAATAGTTTGATTTTTTTAATATTAGTACTTTTGTACAATTGGAAGAGAGGGATATAAATGGTACCACTCCAGTCGCTGAAGTTGAAATCATTAAAAAGCTAGCTCCGGCCATTTTTATCCCATTTTCTCATTTTACCACACCCTTAAAAGTACGACTTTCGAAAATTTCTTTATTTTGCATGAGCAATTTGAGAGATGTACACACATGAATATCATCATTCTCGATGTAGCCGGTTAGTGGGTACCATTTTTATCCCTCTGTTCCCATTATATCCCTTGAAGGTACGAATTTGGAAAAACCTTTTTATTTTTCGTGTCTATGAAGTCAGAGGTTTTGTAAAATTTGTATCCCTTTTTTCCATTTTACCCTCAAAAAGTACAAATTTCGAAATCGAATTTCATTATTTTAGGTGCAGCCGTTCGGATGGTACCATTTTTATCGGTCTATCCCATTTTACCACTTAAAAGTTCGAATTTGTAAAAAATACTTTTTTATTATGAATCTAGGGGAATGCACACACCGAATTTCGTGTTTCTAGCTATTGTCGTTTGATATGTACCATTTTAACTCTTTTTTGTCCCATTTCACCCCCTGCAAATAAGAATCACTTTATGGCGTTTTTGCTAAAGGGTGATTTTTTAGCTATTATCTTTTTGGTAACACTGGTTTAAACAGCTGACGCACGATTCGTGTTTTGTTTCACTGTCAAACATCTTCAGTTTGGTCTATAATTTAACCATGAATCGTCTTACAAACGAACAACGCTTTCAAATTATTGAATTTTATTATCAAAATGCGTGCTCTGTTAAGAAAGTTCATCGCGCGCTTCCATTTTATGGTCAGTTTAATCCACCCACTGAAGCGGCTATTCGGGCTATTGTGACTAAATTTCGCACCAAATTTACATTGTTGGACATTAAACCACCAACACGCTTACGTAGAGTGCGAACTGAAGAAAATATCGCAGCTGTATCGGCCAGTGTTAATGATGACCATCAATTATCGATTCGTCGCCGTTCGCAGCAATTGGGCCTCTGTTATTCAAAAACGTGGAAATGCCAAAAGTGGACTAAGCGGATGGACCATTTGAGGCGCAGTCAAGGTCAACATATGCATGAAATAATCTTCAAACATTAAATTATATGGACCGTACTATCGATTCAAATAAAGATTTCATGCATTTTTCTGAATTTTATGTGTTTTTTTTTTTTGAAAAACTTTCCTATAGCTTTTAAAAAATCACCCTTTTTAAGGGAAAGGCGCATACAAAATATCAAGCAAATATACTAGATATTATTTTCAGTCTTTGTGAGGGAAAATATTTTTCCTCAGGACCAATTTCGCCCACTTTCAATTCCAACCGATCTACAATTATAAGACACATTTATGTCAAATTTGGAAATCCTAGCTCATTTCGTTTAGATGATAGCGCACTTCCAACAGACGGACGGACATAGATCGTCTTAGAATTTTATTACGATCAAGAATATATATACTTTATAGGGTCCCAGGTCTATATTATCCTGGAGGTGGAAAGTATATAAAATTAAAAATATATATATATTTCACGTGTCTACTCAATTAGAAGAATATACTCACCGAATTTCCTGTTCCTTGCTGTTGTCGTTTAATTGGTACCAATTTTATACCTCTTTGCCCCATTTCACCCCCTACAAATAAGAATTACTTTATGGTGCACGTTTTTGTTATAGGGGGAATGCGCTTACCCAATATCAAGTAAGTACAAGCAGACATATTGTATAAACATACGTAAATACACTAAAATATTTGGGATTATTATTGGTATTTTCATTCCTTGTGAGGGAAAATGTTTCCTTTTGGACCGATTTCGCCCAGTTGCAATCCCAACCGATCTACGACTATAAGACGCATGTAGGGAGAATTTGGACGTCCTACCTCCTTTCGTTTAGATGCTAGCGTGCTTTCAACAGATGAACGGACGGACATGGCTAAATCGGCCTTTTATAACGATCAAGAACAAATTGAATGACAAAGTTAGTAGCATCATGTAGGTGGCGGGTATAATGAAAAATCAGTTTGATATGAGTCATGTGTGATCTGTCAAAAAAGCCTATTGGAAATCGAACCTCATGATGAATCACCCGATATTATTGGTTGTTGCAGGTAGTTCCTGTTCCGTTACCATTGAAAGTCAACAAGTTAAATGTTACTATTTACAAGCATTTTACTTGAATTTAACGTTCTTTTACTTGAATTGGAATACCAATACTCATATCTTTGAAACTAACGACTGATCTTTACATTATTGCACAATTCTAAAATATTAAAACTCCATCAAAAGTCAATGATTATTTTAGCACAATCGCCAAAAAAAATGTACCACTGTGCCTGGCAAATGATGCAACAGCGACATTACGCACCGATTTGGTTACAACGAAATTAACTAAACTAAGTATGAAAGATGATCTATCGGCAACCGGCCGTCCGGATAGCCGACCTAGCTGACGATGTGACAAAAAACAATGGCAGACCCGATACGCAATCGCGTAATTTATGATCGAGACAAAAACGAACAGACAGTCGCACACGCGCTCATTTTCTAGTGAATTATTAGCGAACTTATCATTTTATAGCGAAACATCATCAAGTGGCCGCATACAAATCGCCAATCGCCAGAGTTCTTCATTCACCTTCGATCGTTCGGCCTGTCTGGCTGTGTGGAAGGCGATTGACGTTGCTGGCCACGAGAGTTTGGAAAGTTATCAGGGACTATCACCGGTGTAAGACAAACCAAACACGTGCTAAACATGATCGACGGTGTTCAACAACTTCAGCAATTCTGTCGGACTGGGCACACACACACATTCACTTCCCCACTTGAGCTGCGCGAGAAAACCCAAAGTTCAAAAGGTTAAACGCTTGTTAAAGCACCCAATCGATCTAAGCCTTTTTGCCATTTTTACCATTAAACGCATCGCACACTCTTTACAACGCTACAACGAGCGTTTAGCGACCATCGCATAAATAGTGGGCATTAGTCAACGGCACAGTGGAGAGACGGTGTTGGGTCGTTGTGGGATTATGGCAGTTGGCAGTTTGGTTGCGCTTAACCAGAAACTTTAACCGTACCATAATTCTCATCATTATCAGCATCTCCTTCTCTCTGCCGTGTTCGAATACAAAGTCATCATTTTGGTGTATAATTTGTGTTCCGTTGACTTGTAGTTTGTTTGAATCAATTGTTTCTTTGGAGCTACCCTACGATCGGCAAAAACAAGTAAGGAAAGGTGAAAGTCGGACGGGGCCGACTATATGATACCTTCAATTTTCTACCCCATTGCAATTAAATTCGGTAAAAAAGAAAGAAATCGGGAAGCACTTTTGTATGGGTCCTTCATGGGCCATTGTGACACACTCTCATAATGTATGTTTCAACGCGTTCTGTCAAATTATTTAAAAGTATTCTGTAAATGTATGTGTTTGCAAAAAATATTAATTCGGAGAGAACATTTGTATGGTGTATATTAAAACCTGGAACGATGTGACCCGCTTTCATGGGGCTATATCGAATTATGAACCGATCTTATCCACTTTAACCATAGATATTGCTGGCTGGTTTATAATCTGTTGTGTCAAATTTGAGGAAAATCAGATAAAATATGTGTTTTATATATTCCGAACGTCATTTGTACGGGGGCTATATGTAAATCAGAACCCGCTTTCACCATAGGCTTTTTTAGTTGGATTATAAGATATTGTGCCAAATTTAAAGAAAAAACCCGTACAATATGTGGTTTCTAGAGCAGAAAAAGTCAAAAGGCGAACGAAATTTGTATGGAGGCTATATCTAAATCTGAAAATCGGGTAAAATATGTGATTTCTAGAGCGGAACAAGTAAATTTGGTGCGTGACATTTGATGGGGCCTATATCTAAATCTGAACCGCACAGTTGTTTTTAGTTGGATTTTACGATGTTGTGTCAAATTTAAAGAAATTCGTGTTCAGTACGTGGTTTCTAGATTGGAAACAGACAAATCGGGAGCAACATTTGTATGGGGGCTATATCTAAATCTGAACCGATCTTACCCACTTTCACCACAGCTGTTTATAGTTGGATTATAAGATGTTGTGCCAAATTCAAATAAAATTGGAAGCGACATTTGTTAGGTGCTATATCTAAATCTGAACCGATTTTCTTCAAATTAAATAGCGTTCGTCCTTGATCCACAAAACTTTCTTGTGCCAATTTTTGTTAAGATCCGACTATAATTGCGACCTGTAATTTGATGGACAGATAGACGGACATAAAGATTGACTCGAATCGATTCGATCTGTATAATAAACGATGAGTCTAATTCGTTTCCTTCTGGGTGTTACAAACAAATACACAAAGACATAATACGCTATTGCAGGGCATAGATATTATGCAAAATTAGTAGAATGTATGTGACAAATTTCGAATTAAATTCGAAGAGGGTCAAAATGTACACAGTCCATAAGCACAAAATGGCGGAACGAAGTTAGAATTGAGAAAGTTCAACATCATATTGAGAAAATACAAATTGAAATTGAGGAAAATAAAATTAAAATTCAGAAATGTAAATTGAAAATGAGAAAATACAAGTTGAAATTCGAAAATTAAAATTGAAATTGAGAAAATAAAAATTGAAATTCAGAAAGGTAAATTGAAATTGAGAACATACAATATGAAATTGGGAAATAAAAACGAGAAAAAAACAAGTAAGAAGGCGTTAAGTTCGGCCGGGCCGAATCTTATATACCCTCCACCACGGAGTGCATTCCACAGTATTACCAGCAGATTAAAGGATGTCGACATAGAAGTACAGAACCATATTACGAAAATTGTGATATGTTTATGCACATTACTATAGTTGATTACTATTTCAAACTACAATATATACTTATGCGCTCTGTTTAAAATCTACTACTATAAATAATACTATAAATAATTGCTGTAAAATGCTGTAATTGTGAAAGTGAACATGCCGAAAATATTAGTCGATTGTCAGTCGCCATTAGGGAGAAGCATTTTCAAATACAGACAAAGTGACTGCATTATTTTGATAAGAAAAGTACAACGATATCCCTATTCGCCCCATTCTCCGCCCAAATGTACAAATTTGAAAAAAACCTTTTTGTTTCGAGTCTTCATAGTCAGACCACCGAATACACACCGAATATATACACCGAATTTCATGATATCAACTTCAGCGGTTTGGAAGGTCCCATTTTTATCCCTCTTTTTCAATTTTATCCCTTAAAAGTACGAATTTCGAAAAATCCCTCTATTTTACGTGTTTATGTAATTAGAGGGATATACACACCAAATTTCATGATTCTAGCTGTTGTCGTATCATTGGTATCGTATTTTATCCATTTTTGTCCCATTTCGCCCGCTAAAACATTTATTTTCTTTGTGGTGCTTCCAAACTACAAGAGGAATGTCCGCAACAAATTTCAAATGTATGAAAATCAGAAATTTAATTAATAAGCCAATGCTACCAATATTTGTATACTATATATATAATGGATATTATACTTCAATTCATAAAGTAAATATAAGGGAGCAATCATGAATACCCTAAATATTGGGGGATAGAGAGTGTATTTTCAGCTTCAGCCGTTTGGTTTGTTGTATTTCCATCCTATTTTAATTTCAAAAGTATAAATTTTGAAAATACCTTATCTCTCACGTACGCATTACAAGACAACTTCATGATTCTACCATTTTTTGTCGTAAAAGCAAAAAACTAAAGTACGAATTTGAAAAAAAAAAGATTTTACGTGGCTATGCAGTCAGAGGAATGTATACACCGAATTCCATGATTCTATCAGCGGCCATTTTGTTGGTACCATTTTTATCCCCTTTTTCCAATTTTGCCCCCTCAAGAGTACGACTATCTAAAATCTCTTTATTTTACGTATCTACACAATTAGAGGGACGTACTCATTGAATTTCATCATTCTAGCTGTATTCGCTTAGTTGGTACTATTTTTATCCCCTGTAGCCATTGTATCCGTTGAAAGTACGAATTTGGAAAAACGTTTTATTTTTCGTGTCTACACAGTCAGAGGAATGTATACTCCGAATTTCATGATTCTAGCTGCTGTCATTTGGTAGGTACTATTTTTATCCCCTTTTTCCATTTGAACCCCAAAAAGTACGAATTTTGGAAAGTTCTTTTATTTTACGTGTCTACGCAATCAGATGAATGTATATATCGAATTTCATTATTCTAGGTGCAGCCGTTAGGTTGGTACTATTTTTATCCCTCTATCCCCATTTAACCCCTTAAAAGTACGAATTTAGAAAAAACACTTTTATATCATGTATCTGCTCTATTAGAGGAATGTACACGCCGAATTTCGTGTTTCTATCTGTTCTTGTTTGATAGGTACCATTTTTATCCCTTTTTGTCCCATTTTGCCCCCTACAAATAAAAATCACTCTATGGTGCCCTTTTATGCTATACAGGGAATGCGCATTGCAAATGTCAAGTAAATACAAGCTAATATGTTCAAAAAACATGGTGAAATACTCTAAATACTAGGGGTATTTTCAGTCCTTGTAAGGGAAAAATTTTTCCCTCTGGGCCGATTTCGTCCACTTTCAATCCCTACTGATCTACAACCATAAGACACATTTAGGAAAAAATTTAACATCCTAGCTTATTTCGTTCGGCCGTTATCGTGCTTTCAACAGTCAGACAGACAGACGGACATGGCTGTATCGTCTTAGAATTTTACCACGACCCAGAATATATATACTTTATGGGGTCTCCGATGAATATTTCAAGGTGTTACAAACGGAATGACAAAGTGAATATACCCCCATCCTGGTGGTGGAGGGTATAAAGACAAAAAAATCAATTTACATTTCTGAATATCAATTTGTTTATTCTCAATTTACAGTTCTGAATTACATTTTATCAATTTCAACTTTCATTTTTTGCATTTCTCAATTTAATTTCTGTTGAAAGCACGCTAGCTTCTAAACGAAAGGAGCTAGATCGTTCAAATTTTCCAAAAGTGCGTCTTATAGTCATAGATCGGTTGGAATTGAAACGGGGCGAAATCGGCACAAAGGGAAAAAATTTTCCCTCACAAGGACTAAAAATACCCATAATAATCCCTAATATTTTAGCGTATTTAAGCATGTTTTTTGAATATGTCTGTTTTTATTTGCTTGATATTTGGTATGCACATTCCCCTTATAGCAAAAAAGTGCACCATAAAGTGATTCTTATTTGTAGGGTGTGAAATGAGGCAAAAAGGGGATAAAAATGGTACATATTAAACGACAACAGCTAGAAACACGAAATTCGGTGTGTACATTCCTCTAATTGAGTAGATACATAATATAAAAGTATTTTTTCCAAATTCGTACTCTTAAGGGGTAAAATGGGAATAGAGGGATATAAATGGTACCAACCAATCGGCTGTACCTAGAATAATGAAATTCGGTGTATACATTCCTCTGATTGCATAGACAAGTAAAATACACGGATTTTTCAAAATTCGTACTTTTTGGGGTTAAAATGAAAAAGGGGATACAAATAGTACCAATCAAATGACCGCAGCTAGTGTCATGAAATTCGGAGTATACATTCCTCTGACTGTGTAGACACGGAAAATAAACTGATTTTTCGAAATTCGTACTTTTTGGGGTCAAAATAGAAAAAGGGGATAAAAATAGTACCAATTCGGAGTAAAATTCGGAAATTCGGAGTATGTATTCTTTTGACTACGTAGACATGAAAAATAAAAGGCTTTTTCCAAATTCGTACTTTCAAGGGATACAATAGGTACGAAGGGATAAAAATGGTACCAACCAAACGGCTATACCTGGAATAATGAAATTCGGTGTATACATTCCTCTGATTGCGTAGAACTTAAAATAAACAGATTTTTCGAAATTCGTACTTTTTGGGGTTAAAATGAATAAAGGGGATAAAAATAGTAGCAATCAAATGACCGCAGCTAGAGTTATGAAATTCGGAGTATACATTCTTCTGACTGCGTAGACACGGAAAATAGACGAATTTTGGGGTTAAAATGGAAAAAGGGGATACAAATAGTAGCCACCACATGACCGGCCAGGCCGAACTTAACACCGTTTTCACTTGTTTTCAATTTGTATTTTCTCAATTTCAATTTAGACTTCTGAATTTCAACTTGTATTTTCTCAATTTATACTCAAAATGGTGTAGTGTTCGATCCAAGTAAAGAGTGATTTTTTTGAGGTTAGGATTTTCATGCATTAGTATTTGACAGATCACGTGGGATTGCAGACATGGTGTCAAAGAGAAAGATGCTCAGTATGCTTTGACATTTCATCATGAATAGACTTACTAACGAGCAACGCTTGCAAATCATTGAATTTTATTACCAAAATCAGTGTTCGGTTCGAAATGTGTTTCGCGCTTTACGTCCGATTTATGGTCTACATAATCGACCAAGTGAGCAAACAATTAATGCGATTGTGACCAAGTTCCGCACTCAGTTTACTTTATTGGACATTAAACCAACCACACGAATGCGTACAGAAGAGAATATTGCGTCTGTTTCTGAGAGTGTTGCTGAAGACCGTGAAATGTCGATTCGTCGCCGTTCGCAGCAATTGGGTTTGTGTTATTCGACCACATGGAAGATTTTACGCAAAGATCTTGGTGTAAAACCGTATAAAATACAGCTCGTGCAAGAACTGAAGCCAAACGATCTGCCACAACGTCGAATTTTCAGTGAATGGGCCCTAGAAAAGTTGGCAGAAAATCCGCTTTTTTATCGACAAATTTTGTTCAGCGATGAGGCTCATTTCTGGTTGAATGGCTACGTAAATAAACAAAATTGCCGCATTTGGAGTGAAGAGCAACCAGAAGCCGTTCAAGAACTGCCCATGCATCCCGAAAAATGCACTGTTTGGTGTGGTTTGTACGCTGGTGGAATCATTGGACCGTATTTTTTCAAAGATGCTGTTGGACGCAACGTTACGGTGAATGGCGATCGCTATCGTTCGATGCTAACAAACTTTTTGTTGCCAAAAATGGAAGAACTGAACTTGGTTGACATGTGGTTTCAACAAGATGGCGCTACATGCCACACAGCTCGCGATTCTATGGCCATTTTGAGGGAAAACTTCGGAGAACAATTCATCTCAAGAAATGGACCGGTAAGTTGGCCACCAAGATCATGCGATTTGACGCCTTTAGACTATTTTTTGTGGGGCTACGTTAAGTCTAAAGTCTACAGAAATAAGCCAGCAACTATTCCAGCTTTGGAAGACAACATTTCCGAAGAAATTCGGGCTATTCCGGCCGAAATGCTCGAAAAAGTTGCCCAAAATTGGACTTTCCGAATGGACCACCTAAGACGCAGCAGCGGTCAACATTTAAATGAAATTATCTTCAAAAAGTAAATGTCATGGACCAATCTAACGTTTCAAATAAAGAACCGATGAGATTTTGCAAATTTTATGCGTTTTTTTAAAAAAAAAAAGTTATCAAGCTCTTAAAAAATCACCCTTTATAAGAAGTAGAGTTTTCTCAACTATTTAAATATATCTACTTCGTTATCGTATTCATCTACTTGATAAAATAACACCAAATATCGGATAAAGTTCATTGAAATAAACTTCGGAATACTATCTAAACCGTTTGCCGCTCATTTTAGGTGAGCATATCGATTTTGAGATTTTGCCTGATTTATTAAGAATGACTCACCATTAGGCTAAACTCTAACAACATGTGTATTAAAGTTTGTGAAATTTAGAGAACTTTCAAGGAAAAATATAATGCCACACCACAAATCAAGTTATTAAAACATAAATGCTATTCTATCGGGAATAATTAGTTCGATTATTAGAAATTAGGAATTATTATATAAATGTATTTCAGAAATGAAAATTGTCTCTGTAGAATTAATAGTTGAGCAAATATCAGCATTATATTTAAACAGTTTTCTACTAATTTTAAATGAGTATATCGATGTTGAGATTTTGACAGATTTATTAAGAACGACACACCATTAAGCTCAACCCTAACATCATCGGTATTAATGTTTGTGAAAATTAGAAAACTTTCAAGGAAAAATATAATGACAAATCAAGTTATGATAGCATATATGCGATTCTATGTCATTGTCGAGAAGATCGGGAATAAATATTTACTTTTACGAATTATATAAATGTATTTCAGACATGAAAATGGTCTTTATATACAATAAATAAATAATTGGTCAAATAACACCATTCTATCTAAACCGCCTGCCGCAATTTTCAGATGAATGAATGGATTTTGAGATTTTGACCGATTTATGTATTAGAAATTTGGAGAATACCCACAAATGCGTTTATCTTAACTTATAGTGACATTTTTATCTTACTATGACAGTTTTTTTAATAGTGTCCCTAATGGTCTCCTCTGCCCGCCTGCAAACATCCTACACTTGTCTAGTTACGTCCATTCCACTTTCGTTCATCTTGTTAAAGATGCTGATGTTGTGTCCAACAAAAATGATTTGACATCCTGCTGTTTCTGCTAGCCGGTGCAACGGCTCAAAGCGATGCACATTCACCTTGTAAATGTTGGCAAAATGGCAGTTTATTATTATTAGACGGTTGGTTTGTTGGTTGGTTGTGCGATACGAGTCGGCGAATGTCTCCCGACATATGAGCATGTGAGTAGGTATGTTTTTCGTTTATTGCAATTGTGATTTGTAGATAAATCAATAAAAGAAATGTGCCAGAAATGGTTAAAATGTTGCGAATTTAAATTTCAGAATTTATTGATTTTTATTAAGATTGAATCAAGCCCAAGGGAATGATTTTTTAACCAGCACTTCAAGGTTTCCACAAAGAAAAGAAGAAGTGTTTTTGTTTTAAAAATTTTGGAGTTGGCAGGGAAAACTGTTGGTGGAAAATATAACGAAATCAATGAAAAATTTGAGATTGAGATATATGTATGTATATGTATTACTGTCCGGTGAGATTTAAAAAATACATCATAGGCAATGTAGAATTTACTAACCAATGAAAAGCAGTTTTGGGTGGAATTGTGACATCTTTTACTTTTGTATTTCGGGCGTCTAAGCTTGAGAATATTTTTCTTTGTTTTGCAGATGTTAGATGTTTTTTGCATGTCAATCTATTATCGTTCAAAAGGATGTGGAAATTTTTATTGCGCCGATCGACTTAAAATCACTTTGTGAATCACATTTGCTATGTACTAAAGGAAATTTTTCAAAAATCATTCTAAATATTTGGAATGGTCTTGAAATCATTACCATCTTAAAATAGCACAAAAGAAGCTTTGGTGGATATTGGACAAGCAGGTCCAATTATTATCGTTATCGTTTAAGAATTAAGTGGCAAATAATTTGAAATCTCTGTAAGATTACCTTTCGAACAACATTAAAATCGATTGACAAGCTTGGTAATAATGGTAATATTGTTGATTGACTAAAGGCCGAAAGGTTATATATATTCAAATCATAACACGAAAAATTCTATTATAATTGTTACTGCTCCAATCACCAAAATTCTAATACATTATTCAAAATTGTAATTATACCCTCACTCTACAGAGTAGAGGGACAGAAAAAAAGTGTAACGCATTGAAGGAGTGACTTAAGCCCCAATGTTTGTTTGGACCAAATCCGTTTAACGACTTTTTAAGGTTTTAAGCCATGTCCACATAAATATACCATATTCCAATGTAAAATTAAAATCCATATAACTTCCACACGGATATTCGGAATCTGCCATATTTTGGTATTTGGTAATGCTTTTATAATCGCTTTAAGTGTACTAAATATGACGGGTATTGCCACGCCCCTTCCAGTACCTCCCATACAAATCACGCAAAACTACGTAAAATTAAAGCTGTTATAACTTCTATACTGATGATAGGAATACTGTGAAATTTGATATTTGGCAATGCATAGAATATGGCGATATGGCCACACCCTTCTGGTAACTCCCACACAAAGTGGCAAAAACTTTTGGTTACAATAAAACCGACATAACATCCATACGGGTAGTCATAATCATTTGCAATTTTATATTTAAATATGTCTTTATAATCATTTTGAACCTAAAAATATTTGCGTTTAACCACGCCCCTTTTTGTACCTCCCATCCAATTGTATCTATCCTAGGTAATATTAAATCCTTCATAACTTCTATACCGGTGCATGGAATCCACTATGACTTGATATTTGTTCATACAATTGTTTTATAAATGTGGAAGCTGGGACCACAAACCTCCTAGTACCTTCAACACTAATTATCCTGCCCTACGTAAAATGAAATCCCTTATAACTTCCGTATATATGTTCTCTGAGTGTGGGTGTATATATAAATCGGATTAGCCGACTGAAGCTTACTTACTTGTTTTAATATACATAAATTCATTAAATACTAGTATGATAATTATATTTATTGAGATACTTGAAAATAAAAATATTACATCTTAAGAGGCTTATTGTTCTACAATACATATCAGTCATTCCATGTCAAGCGGTACGGTTTTTGACCTCGATAGCTGTGATTGTTTTGAAAGTTTGTGTATGTGTTCTTCTCATAAAAATATTGTAAACGTATTTTTGGAAACAAATTTGAAAACATTTTTTCACGAGTTATGACCAATTCAACAGTGCAAAACATACAACTTTTTTCAAAAGGTGTGTTTATTCAATCGCCTGTAACTTTTGAAAGACTTTAACGATTTTAATGTGTTATACCATGGTTAGAAGGTAATTTCAATTACTTTTAAAGTATTGATGTGTTGTGTTATAGCAGGGATAGATTTTATAAAGTTTTTTGCAATTTTAATTCTTTTATTTTGATATTCGAAATGATTCACCAATCCACTATTGAATTGGTCATAATTCGTGAAAAAAATTTTCATTTTTTTTTCCCAAAAATACGTATACAATATTTTTATGAGAGGAATACATACACAAACTTTGAAAATAATCGTAGCTATCGAGGTCAAAGCCGTACCGCTTGACATGGAATGACTCATATCCAAATTTTATTTCTCTATGTTATTTTTTTATTTTTTTGAGGCTATTTTATATAAAGCTATCAATAGCTTTTTATATATCCTTAAAATTGCAAGATATAAAATTTATTGTTAATCAAAAACAAATCTGTATTTTTATTAAACTTGAGATCCAACATAACAATGCTGTATGCGCAATTTCAATTTGTGTCAATATCGTTTCTAGGACTAGCAGAAAATTTGCAAAAAAAAAATAATTACAGTTATAATTCAACACTAGGTTGCTGGTACACCGACAAAAGTGCTCTTGATAATTGCAACGAAAAAAGTCTGTAACAACAACAAAAATATTCGAACAAACATTTATTTGAATTGATGAAAAGTTTAGTCAAAATCAGAAACTCCTAAAATATCACTCAATTAAAAGTTTGACATTTTCTAATTACACATTTAATTGAATTTGTTTGTGGCACTTCATGGAATTGACAAAATCGCAATGACGTGCACGTCATCGACTTATGTTCAACTTTAACTTAATTCTCCGTATGCCGAGCGCTTTTTAATCAATATGTGAAATTCTTTATTGAGTGAATATGCAAATATTTTCAACTATCTACTTACAATTTTTTAATCAATATATGAATTTCTTTATCGATTATTTATTTTTTTCTGTGTACCGAATATGGATCCTTTTCGATACCCTCACTATTCGCAATGGGTCGTTCATAATCTGGAAACCTCGTCAGCTTTACATTACCCTGGGATATTGATTTCACTGTTCGTGACAACATTGTGTCGCAACCACTCCTTACATCCAAGTATTCAGAATAACGATAATCTTTGTCATATTGTCGAGCATAATATGGATATAGATAAATCTAAAATAGTAATTTGGAAACCTTCTATTAGATAGCACTCATATACAGTCAAAGGAACGTGCTTGTCGATGTCCACTATTTTAGCTGAACTCCCTTCGTATTAATATTTTGGAAATTTAAAATCTATGTATTGTTACTGTCTATTTAAGCTGTAAAATTAATCTTGATTTGATGTCTTACAATAAAAAATAAATAAATAAAATAGTAATTTGGAAACCTCCTATTAGATAGCACTCATACACAGTCAAAGGAATGTGCACTATTTTAGTTTTTCAGTTTCTACCCAGTTTTGAACAAAAAATTACAACAGCAGGGCCTTTTATATCCTCGACCTCATGTTTCTAGATGCAGCCGACAACATTATAACGTTTTGCACCTCTTTCCCAAAAAAAACTCAATATAGGTAACATGTGTTTTTGCTTCCCCTTAAAAACATGCACTTTATTTGGTACCACGTTTATTCCTTGTCGTCTCGCATCCTCCTTATAAGTACAAATTTTATAATACATCATCACATTTGTACATCATTTTTATCCCTTTTTGTCCCGCGCACAACCTAAATGTACAAATTTCGACAAATCCAATTTGACTGCGCTTCTACGTGGTCAGCGGAATTTACATATCAAATTTCACGATTCAAGTTGCAATACTTTAGTTGGCACCATTTTTATACGTTTTTGTGCCGTTCAGCCCTTGAAAGTTTAAAAGAAGCATTTACATTGCGCTTGGTAAGAGGAATTTACATACCAAATTTCACGATTCTAGCTATAATACTTAAGTTGGTACCCTTAAAAGTACAAATTTTGACAAATCCATTTATGGTGCAAGTCTCCGTTGTCAGAGGAATTTACACACCAAATTTCACGGCTATGACTGCAATATTTTAGTTGGTAGTATTTTTATCCCGCTCACCCCCTATAAGTACAAATTTCGTAAAATCCATTTATTTTGCAATTCTAAGTTGAAATGTAGATACCGATTTTCACGAATATAACTGCTATACTTAAATTGGTACCATTTTTATCCCTTCTTGTCTCTTTCCACACTAAAAAGTACAAATTTCGAAAAATCCCTATTTGTAGCTCGTGTGCATGGTCATTGCAAGGAATACACCGAATTTCATGTTTTTAGCTACTGCCGTTTAATCAGGACGAAGGCTCGATGTTTATCCCTTTTGGTCCCATTTTACCCTCTAATAGTACGAATTTCGTGAAATCATTTCTTAGTCGACGTCTACGACATATTTGGGAACTACCCTGAAAATTGCATGAACCTTCAACCGTTTGGTCTGGGGACTGGTCAATGATAAGTCTGTCAGTAACGAAACTCTTTTATATATATAGATTATAGAGCGTGGGCCATTTTTAACTTGAACTACCGATTACTTTGACTTTGAAAGGTAGAATAGCATTATTTTTATTTTTTCAGGTTTATGTTTGACATTGGCAAAATGGGACGAGTCCGATGTGTTTTCGGTTCGCCCAATGGGCTGATGATTGTTTGACAGGAGATGAAGAATTTTACCGTAAAATCGTGTTTTCAGATGAAGCTCATTTTTATCTCGGTGAATATGTCAATGAAGGGTCGTGCGCAGGGGGGGGGGGGGTAATTTTGCAGTAAAATCATGAAAACACGAAAATTACATAAAAAATCGTGGACACTTTCTTGAATTTCGGACAGAGGTTATGACAAATACAAACAAACTGAACGACTTGTGCCAATTTCAAGATTGTGTAGTGCTAATTTCGCTAATGGGCACCAAATTATTGGGAAAATTTTCATTTTATGTGCTTATTTCAACATTCATAGTGGTCAATTTTAAACATACAAAAGTGGCTATGAACCATGAAACCGCGAATAATAGGAAATTTCGAAAACTTTTTAATCGTAGCAATTAGTAACCCTTTTTGGATTAAACTGTAGAAGAATAATTAATAATTTCTCTTCAAATTAAGGAGAAAATCAGTTTTTTCGCTCTCCTGAAAAGTTATGTTTTTCTTCATAGCCACTTATGAATATAAGCCATCGATATGTATGTATGTAAATTCAAGCAACTATTTAAAAAAGGTTAATGTTAATAAAAGCAGCGACACTTTTCTGCCATTACATCTGTTTTTGCATAACAGCAGTTTTCTGCAATCTTACATCACCATTCACACTGCTAAAGAGTTTGCAGTCTGCTAAAATTGGCTGTTGTTAATTAAAATATAAAAATAGATGAACGCTTATCTAAGCGAGTTTAGCTCGAATTTCCTTTTATATTAAGGCTGTTTTTCTTTAAGACTGGATAACAAAGCTGCGATAAGAAAAGCCTAAATAAAAAGGTAAAAGTTCACACAAAATAAAAACTTATTTTTTTAAATTATCGCCAACAGCAATATAAATGTGTGTATGAAAACAATTTTTGAAAAAAAAATATTTTATATTAAAAATATTGGACTTAGCCTGGATAAGGATATCGAGGCTAAGTCCAAAAAAGTCAACACAAAATATTTGTTTTTGAAAATTTGTTTTGATACAAATATTTATATTGTAGTTGGCGACAATGTGAAAAAATAATTTTTTATTTTGAGCAAAAAAAATAATTTTTATTAACGTTTTTGTTATCGCAGCTTGTTATCCCGGCTTAAAGAAAAACAGCCTTATTAGTATTATTATTGAGTAAAGATTCCTTCTTTCAAAGCCATAGTAAATATTTCATTTACTAGAAAAAATGTAGTAGATTTACTTAAAAACATTTCTTTGGATCTGATAAAAAATACTTAGAATTGAGTAATTGAGTAAACTTATGTGGAAGAATATTTCCAAGGTTTGAGAAAAAAATCTGAAATGTTTTCTATGGAAAAAATTCCATTTAGGAAATTTTAACTTAAAATGTGTTTTTTTTTTCTAAAATGAAGTTAAAATGTTTATTGAAATTTATGCCGAGTTGTTCATACATTTAAGTATTAATGAACTTATAAAAAACATTTGAAATTGTTTAAAAAATTCTTGAATATTAATCTAAGAAGCAATTCTCGTTCGTTTGCAGAGACTTATTTCTTAAATACTTTATGAATTATGGAGTAATAGCTCAACTCATGAAAGTTTTAAGAAATATTTCATGTTGTCATTTTTTGTATCAGTTTTGCATACCCTGAAGCAAAAATATTTGTTTGATTTTTTTAGTTAAACTGAACTTATTTTAATTTCACCGTTTTTCCTTGTATAAAATAAAATTTTCCTCAGTTTAAGTAAAAATAGTTTTAGGAAATTTTCAGCAAAATTTTACTAAGATTTAGTAAAAATTTACTTAGTTTTAGGAAAATTTTGCTTAAATTTAGTAAAAAATTACTTGGTTTTAGGAAAAAATTACTTAGATTTAGGAAATTTTCAGCAAAATCCTATTTATATTTAGTGAAAATATACTTGGTCTCCTAAATTTTAGTTAATTTTAACTCATTATAGGGTTAACTTTTTTATGAGTGTAGATGAAAACCCCCCCCAGGGGAAAATCCTGCGCACGGGCCTGTGTCAATCAACCAAATTGCCGCATATGGGGTTCACACGTGACTATTGAGAAGCCAATATATCCACAATTAGTCGCTGTTTAGTGTGGATTTTGGGCTGGCAACATCATTAGTCCCTTTTTCTTCGAAAATGATCAAGGAGCCGGCGTTACCGTCAATGGTGAGCGTTACCGTTCCATTCTCAACGAATTTTTCTTTCCAAAAATTCAAGAGAATGGTATTGACGACATTTGGTTTCAACAACACATGGAAATCGAATAATCAGCCGAAATTGGGATGTCAATTGGCCGCCCCAGAGCTGAGCCCTATCGATTATTTTCTGTGGGGAACCATTAAGGATAAATGATACGCAAACCATCCGGAGACAATTGAAGCGTTGAAACATGAAATCGAAGTTGCCATTGAAAAGATTCAAGTCGAAACAATCGAAAAACTACTGAAAAATTTAATTGATCGGATGAGGTACTGCCGAGCCAATCGTGGTAGACAAAATTAAAAAAATTAATCAGTATTTTTTCTTTTATAGCCGATTCTAATTTAAAATGTTACATGACCACCCTATATATTCAAAAATATGTACTGAGAGAAGAATAACTGTATTGTTTTAAATTATAAATTGATTTTGAAATTTGGTACCAAAATTTGTCTGTACATTCTGACTGTGTAGATTCGCAAAATATGGAATTTTTTGAAAATTTTACTTTTAGGCGGACACAAATGGTATCAAGCAAACAATTATAGCTAACATCATAAAATTCGATAAAGAGATATTTTGATATTCGTGCTTCTAGGGTTAATATGGGCATGAAGGAATAAAATTGGTACCGACTAAATGGCTACTGTTAGAATCATAAAATTCGGTGGTACAATCATCTGAAGTATTTTTTGAAATGCATACTTTTAGAGTCAACATTGGGAAAAGGAACAAAAAATGGTACCAAGGAAACGCATGTACTACAATGGTAGAGGTCATAGACCTGGCCGATTCTAATGATATTTTTAATTGTTTTACCTTTAATGTCGTTGTTATTTATTATTTTCAATTGAAAATTGTATCCTATTTCCATTGGAGCCCATTCCAAATCATTCTTCAGTTCTGTACCCAATGAAGGTCATGTCGGCCTTAGGTTTGACCTCAGTTTCTATCAGATTCATGCAACATTACATAACTTTCATTGGCTCTTTGTATGCCGCCCATCTCACTCTCAGGCTCACATAAATCATGACCACGTTTGCATCTAATGGTTTGACAATGTGACACATTCTATCTCTCTCTGTTTCTCTGTGTTTCTACCTCGATCTATCTGTCTGACTGACTTGTTTTAAGGCAATGACTTCAATGACCGGCCGGTCGGTCGGTATGGGTGACACTGTCACCACCAACGATTTTTGTCGGTTTTGAAAGTTAAAACATTTGGACGGTGTTTCATGTCCGACCGACCGCCTGGTATAGATTCCCAGTTGTCAAAACATTGTCAACATGTATGTGGCTGTTGTTGTTTTTCTTTTTTTGGAGGGATTTTGGGTATAATCAAAAGGCGAACGAACAGAATGGTGATGTGATAGTCATGTTTGTATCAATAGAATCAAAGTGACAGTAAGATTGTGGCGGCGTCTCAGAAATTGTTTTGGACTTTATAGCCGCTGCTAGACAACATGTTACGAGTCCATACTAACTACGGCAATTGCGACCAAAACTGCTAATGCTACTTGCAACAAGCGACATTACCACGGCTGGCTGGGATTGGGATGCTCATGGTTTAATGACGACGATGATGATGACGATTATTTTAGTTCGTATGGGAGTCATGATGAGGTGAACTTGAAAAAGCGCGCACTTGAATCGGTTTAACTGTTGATTCAATTGTTTATGCGACGGGCCGCGAGAAAAGTTTGTGAGAAGTGTTTTGTGCAAAAGCAAGATGGGAGATGCTAGTACGCAATACTAATAATACATTGATTTTCGTAGTCAATGTGGACTGATCAAACACGACGAATCACATCTTAACACATACTTTTCAAGGGCGTCCTGAAGATTTTTTGGAAAACTACAAGTCTCTCTCTCTCTCTTTAACTAAACCACATATATGTGGTTTCATATGTCATCTGATTTTCTTTAGATTTGATACATCAAGTTATATTTCACCTGGAACCATTTACGGTGAAGCTGGGTCACAGCGGTCCGTGTTTTCATATAACTCCCATACAGATGTGAGGATTTGTCCCCAAGAAAAGAAATATAAAATGGGGACGGGAGATTTTTGTGGGAATTTCATAATATATTTCGGGAATTTTGTTGGGATTTCGGTGACAGTTACTGCTTAGCTGCTCACTACCTTTATCATACTTTTGGTCGATGAAGACCACCTTCCGAAGGCTTTGCTGGTCAGAAGAGAAGTTATAATAAAGGCATGGAAGAGAAATATTTCGTTCATTGTCCGTTCGTGAACTGGATGCGATCAAAATAACCTCTATAACTCAGGTTTTTCTTGAAAAGAATTCTAGTTGAGAGTGGTATTGAGAAAAAATCCAAATCAAACCATATCAAAAATTTTCAATATGACCAGTATAACGGACAGATTCTTATAAAATCCGACATAATATCCACATCTTTAGTTCGATTTGTGGTGTGGCTTTTCAACATACACAGAATAACAATAACCACATATTCTATTTGTGACAGAATTGCTTCAGAAACCCAGATAGATAAAGTTACAATAAAAGCAATTGCAACGGCGTATCTTGTATTTTTTGAACAATTGCAGCTTTTTTTGGCGACTTAATATATGCATGTTACAAGCGACATTGTTTCCTAATACTTATGGAAACTAACAGTTGGATCCGCTGGATAGATCGCGAAAAATGACAAAACCAGAATGTATACAAATCATCTTAGCCATATCTCCCGCGGAAATGGAAATATTCAGTTTGTATTTTTTTCACAATATAGTTCTGACAATAAGAATTCTCTCAGACAATAACTTACAACACTTTCTTCGCTAAGTATAATGCTCTCTAAGACCGACAAATGAAACTTTGATCCACAGTAAAACGAAACTCAGACCAGCTGGATTATAAGTTTGTTCTGCAAAAATGATCTACTCAAAATGTCGTTTCAGAATAATAGGTTCGCTATTCTGTTTCAAAAATTATTTTGTAATAATCGTTATTTTGTAATTTTAGTATTGAAACACCTTGATCGAAAATTTCTGAACTCTATTCATTTGGACTGGTTCGTTCATTCCTCTCATTGCATTTTTGCAAAATTCAAACTTTAAGCTGGCGCAAAAGGATACAAATTGTACCAATCAAACATGGATTTTTATACCCTACACCACTTCGTGGGCTAGGGTATTATAAGTTAGCTTTGCGCCAAATGTTTGTAACATAAGAAATAATCGAGCTAGACCCACCTTTAAGTATACCGATCTGCTTAGAATCACCAGCTGAGTCGATTTAACGATGTCTGTCTGTCCGTCCGTCTGCTGTCCATCTAAGCTTGTTCGCACACTACAGGTCGCAATTGTAGTCCGATTGTCATGAAACTTGGCAGAAGTTATTTTTTCTGGCCAAGGACCATCGGTATTGAATTTGGAGGAAATCGGTTCAGATTTAGATATAGCCCCCATACAAATGTCGCTCCCGATTTGACTTTTTCCGCCCTATAAAGCACATATAGTACCCGATTTTCTTCTAATTTAGCTTAACACCTTATAATCAAACTAGAAATATCTGTGGCGAATGCGGGTTAGATCGGTTCAGATTTAGATATAGCCCCCATACAAATGTCGCTCCCGATTTCACTTTTTCCGCTTCAGAAATCACATATTGTACCCAATTTTCTTTAAATTTTTCACAACATTTTATAATCGAACTAGAAACACCTAAGCTGAAAGTGTGTAAGATCGGTTCAGATTTAGAGATAGTCCCCATACAAATGTCGCTCCCGATTTGACTTTTTCCGCTTTAGAAACCACGTATTGTACCCGATTTTCTTTAAAATTGGCACAACATTTTATAATCGAACTAGAAACACCTAAGCTGAAAGCGGGTGAGATCGGTTCAGATTTAGATATAGTCCCCATACAAATGTCGCTCCTGATTTCACTTTTTCCGCTTTAGAAACCACATATTCTACCCGATTTTCTTTAAAATTGGCACAACATTTTATAATAGAACTAGAAACACCTATGCTGAAAGTGGGTAAGATCGGTTCAGATTTTGATATAGCCCCCATACAAATGTCGCTCCCGATTTCACTTTTTCCGCTTTTGAAACCACATATTGTACACGATTTTCTTTAAAACTTACACAACATTTTATAATCGAACTAGAAACACCTATGCTGAAAGTGGGTAAGATCCGTTCAGATTTAGATATAGCCCCCATACAAATGTCGCTTCCGATTTCACTTTTTCCGCTTTAGAAACCACATATTGTACCCGATTTTCTTTAAAACTGACACAACATTTTATAATCGAACTAGAAACACCTATGCTGAAAGTGGGTAAGATCCGTTCAGATTTAGATATAGTCCCCATACAAATGTCGCTCCTGATTTCACTTTTTCCGCTTTGAAACCACATATTGTACCCGATTTTCTTTAAAATTGGCACAACATTTTATAATAGAACTAGAAACAACTATGCTGAAAGTGTGTAAGATCCGTTCAGATTTAGATATAGCCCCCATACAAATGTCGCTTCCGATTTCACTTTTTCCGCTTTAGAAACCACATATTGTACTCGATTTTCTTTAAGATTGGCACCACATCTAAAAATCCAATTAAAAAACCAATGGTGAAAGTTGGTAATATCGGTTCAGATTTTGATATAGCCTTCATACAAATGTTGCTCCCGAATAGTTAACCGATTTTGGCCAAGCTTTACATATTATATTTCACCAATAAACATACATGGTGAAAGGGGGTCACATCGTTCCAGGTATCAATATACCCTCATACAAATGTCCTTTCCGATTTAACATTTTTTGTCAAACACATACATTTACAGGATGCAAAAATCCTTCCCGATTTCACTTTTTTATCGAATTGAATTGTAATGAGATAGAAAGTCCGTCCGTCTTTAGCCTTTCCTTACTTTTTTGGGAGATGCCCATATGTCCATACTTTGGTATAACCCAAATTGTGCCCACTTTATATGTTTCAACTAGGAATACCTACCGTGAATGAGAAATATATTGGCGCATGTTTTTGCAGAGGCCTCAAGTGTTGTTATAGGTCCCCTTCAAATGTCCGTCCGATTCATCCTATTACCACTGTATAATCTGTATTTATCATTGGATCTTGATAAATTTTTCCATATTATATTTACTTTACTCGGAATATCTGCTTGAAAATTGGATCAATTACTTTATTTGCATTACCATATTCATTAAATTTGACTAAAGATGAATTGATAGTAACTGTATAATTTATATGAACTACATAAAATTGCTCCCATTAAATACCTGGATTTAGTAATCAAAGCGATGTATATATGCAGGGAGTGGTGTAGGGTATTATATAGTCGGCCCCGTCCGACTTTAGCCTTTCCTTACTTGTTTATAACATCGTACTTTCATTAGGGTAATGGAGCGAAAGGGGAAAGAAATGAGACAAGTAGATTCTACTAGAAATATAAATTCGTTTGAAATTAATACTTTTAAAGTGAAACGGGCGAGAGGGTATAAAAATACGTATTTTTAGGGTCAAAAATGTAGGTAAGAAAGGGATACGACTCGCCAAAGTCAATGGCTGTAGCTAGAATAATGAAATTCGTACTTTACGGATTAAAATGGTATAGGAATGGTATCAATCAAACGGAAGTTGGAATCATGAAATTGTAATTGGACAAAATCGGCTTCAAAGAACCAAACAGGCTGAGTCCTCCTTGTAGTCCAATAATATAAAATCAACATCCGCTGATAATATTATATTATTGGGCGATTATTCACTTAAACCATTTTCACTAGAGGTGTTTCAAAGACATAATACCTTAGTATCGATACACAAAATAATATAAATCACTATTTTTTGCTAACGAAATGACAAGGTAATGTAGACTAGCGAGATGAAGTGGATATTTGATTTACACAATAATAGTTTCTGAAGTTATATTTTGTGCTAATTATGACTTTATCAATCATCTGTCGATTGGGACTTAATTAAAGAGAATACTCTTTTTACACTGTTGGGGGTTAATGATATGGCGAAAAAACTATTTCCATGGCAAAAGATTGGCAGGCCTTATATTTTCTGAATTTTATCAGTTTCTAAAAGCAGGCAATTGCAAATTTTTTCCAACGATAATCTTTAAATAAGAATCGTTATAGAGAAACATATATTTTTGTAAACAACATATAATATTTTTGATACTATACTACAGAGTTGTTTTATTTATTTATTATGAATTACAATACAAAGTAAATTTATATTCTAATTTTGGGACCAGGGATTATGCCGGGGTGACTAAGACCATTGTAGCTAGTTATTGCAGCGACAGAACAGAGCCTCTGGTGGGAATCGAACCCACGACCCCCACGCTGATAGCCGAGCACGCTACCAACTCGACTACCGGGGCGCTCTATTATAGAGTTGTATTTCAACCTTGTGCAATCGATGGTCAGATTTGTTTTTATTGCCCGTCATTTCGTCGACATAAATGTTTTATCACATTTATCACAAATGTAGGCCAATTTAGTGATTATCTAGCCCGGCATTTTAAATTATCGTAAATGGATGACAAATACTCATTATTTTTGAAAAAATTGAGGATGTATGGTAACCCTGCTTATCTTATATAATTTATGTAATCCAAAGCTATGGCCACAAAGCACAATTAACCCGCCTATAAAAAGTTGAGCTGATCATTTCCTATATTTAAGTAGTATATTAATGATATTTCTGAATACTTTTCAAGACAAAAATTTGGTGATGGTTTAGGTCTGATGACTGCCATTATTGTAAAACAAGGAGATCTTAGAGCGAAGAGCAATCGTTGCTACTAGTCGATTTTACGTTGGCTCCAAAATAGGAATTGTAGCTTTGCCATAATATGAACAACGGAATGCACAATATAGATTATACCTGTAAGAGACTATATAGATTTATCGAAACGTTTAATCCAATCGGATTGCCTGGTTTAACTTTTTTCCAATACCAAATAAATCAAATTTTAATTGGTTTGTGTCCAGTTCGGTTAAAAACTTTAGCTCACCCCCTCCTAGAATGCTGGCGTGGCCTTTTCCTATGAAGGTATTGTTTTCATCATTCTCATCATAGACTACGTCGTCAACATCGTCATCAGCAGCGATATGCAGCCGTCGGTCGTCGTGGCAGGGGCATTGTGGCAGTCGTCAATAAGTGGCGGTTTGCGACAATAAGCAAAAGTAATATAATTTCGGCATTTAATGTTACCAAACCTACGTTTAAACATTCAATTTTCGATGAAGTCCAATGTTTATATCGCTCCAGCTGATGATGACGATGGCGATGATGCTGCTGGGGATTGGTACTGGCGGCGGTGGTGGCGGTGAACTACTGCTTCTGTTTTGTTCTGCTCGGTCACAGACACAACACATCCATTTGGACATACTTTTATTTGGATTGTTTTAGTTTTTTTCTGTAGTTGCTGCTACTGCTGCTGTTGTTGATCCTGCTGCCACCGCTGTTGTTGTTGTTGGTGGTGGTGGTGTTTAATCGAATTTCAGATGTTCCGTCCGTCCGTCATAGTTCGTTCGTCGGTCTCTGGCAAAGAAGACTTTTATTTCATTTCGGTTGGGGTCTTTTCATTTTGATTGCATATAAATGGCGGCAAACATGAAACGGCAGCGGGCGCACGTTCCCTCGCATCATTTCTTGCAATTTTTGTCATTGCATCTTTTGGATTTGTCGCTGTTATTGTTGTTGTTGTTGCTCCTGCTGCTGTTTGTGTTTTGTCATCTTAGTTTTATCGGCATTTGTCGGCGGTTTTTATAATTGCACTCCAAACAGAACATAACAGCAGAGAAGACGACGACGGCGGCTGGGGCGGCGGACGACCTTCCTTGTTTCTGTTGCCTTCCTTTCGAAAATAGCGTGCATTGGCCACATTCACCAGGACCTCGTAACAGGTCTCTTTCTTTCTCTTTTGCGGCCGCGCCGCCGCCGCCGTGTGACACATAAGTTACTGGTGACTTTTTGACTGACTTAGTGTAGTGGGGTTTGGTGTTCCAATGGCTTTGTGCTGCTGGGCTGGCTGCTGGAATGTTTTGAATTATTTTTTACACAACTACACATACACTTCTGTATCAGCAATTTCTGCTTTAGTTTTAAATGAAGTTGCATATGATGTCCGTAATATTTATAAATGCATGTGTATGCATTTGCATTAGGCCGGGTCGATTTTTATTTCATTTATTTTATATAACTACGAGGGAAATCTGTCCACAATAATAATTTTGCAAATTTTTTAGAAGTTCATTAGAGCTAAAATCTGAAAAAGTTCAGCACTGTGGACCATGCTTTCCAAAATAATCTGATGGTTCGATTTGTTTACGGTGAATGTTATTGAGAAATAAAACAGCAGTCACTAAGTACTGCCTGCAAATAAACCTAGAATAAAGTTAAGTTTTTTAAGAAGTTTATTTACTTTTCATTATTATTTTTAGTACGTTCCCGTGAAAGTTGAACTAACCCATTAATCACCATATATTTATTTAAACTGTTGTTTCTATATTTGAAGCAAAAATTAAGCGATGGCGCAGTTTTATACAAACTGACCCTTCCGACACAAACCCAACAGCACCCGACGAATTTTATTTAAAAATTCCGCCGCTACCGGGTGTAGAACAGCGTATCTTCCGGTTTCTGTTAGGGCACTCTAACCATCTCAGCTAGCCCTTGCAGTGAGTGACCAGAAACGAAAGTAACCCACTGTGTTACCAAGACTTTATAATAAGAAATATTTTTTCAATATTAACTAATATACAATTCCAATAAATAATAACTGAAATTGATATAAAATTAATTAATACTACTTAATTTTACTGATATTATTATTTAATGTTCCGAAACTATTCCAATGAAATTTGCATCCAAAATTTCTATAAACATTAGAAATATTTTGAAAAAAAAACATGTGAGTCGCCTGAATTTTGTTTCATATAAAAAATCCAACAATTCCTTAAAGGGGTAAATAAATCCACCAAAATGTGATTTTTTAGAAAAAAAAAAACAAGTAAAAGCGGCGTGAAGTTCCGAACCGAACTTTAAATACCCTCCACCAATTGCATTCCACAGAGGCTGTCGATTTTCGTAGAAGTGCAGTAATATTACAAAAAATATCAATTTTTTTAATGTCGCCAAACCAAAACAAATACAAATATTGAAAAAATAATATTATAAATAAATATAATACTTTATTATTATTTCAAACCGTGCTTATAAGGCAAGGCTACCAATACGTTTACACTATATATATCGAAATAATACTTCATGTCAATTCAAAAAATAAATATTCTTATATTTATATTTTCAAAAAGCTTAAATACCATAAACTTGGGTAGATAGTGGATGTATTTCCGTTCTATTTTAAATCCAGAAGTACAAATTTTGAAAATACATTATATCACGTACACAGTACAAGATAACCTAACTTCATGATTCAACCAATTTCTGCCGTAAAAGTAAAAAGTAAATAATCGACAAATCTTTTTATTTTGCGTGTATATGCAGTCTGAGGAATGTAAACACCGTATTCCATGATTATAGCTGCGGCCATTTGGTTAGTACCATTTTTATCCCTTTTTCCAATTTTACCCCCTAAGAGTACGACTATCTAATCTCTCTTTATTTTACGTGTCAATGCAATTAGAGGGATGTACACACCGAATTTCATCATTCTAGCTGTAGTCGTTTAGTTGGTACCATTTTTATCCCTCTGTACCCATTGTATCCCTTTTTGGAAAAAACCTTCTATTTTTCGTGTCTACGCAATTAGAGGAATGTATACTTCGAATTTCATGACTCTAGCTGCGGTCATTTGGTTGGTCATTTTTTCCATATTAACCCCAAAAAGTACGAATTTCGAAAAGTCTGTTTATTTTACGTGTCTATGCATTCAGAGGAATATATACACCGAATTTCATTATTCTAGGTGCAGCCGTCGGTACCATTTTTATCCCTCTATTCCAATTTTACCCCTTAAAAGTGCGAATTTGGAAAAAGTACTTTTTATATTATGTATCTACTCAATAAGAGTGATAGACACGCCTAATTTCGTGTTTCTAGCTGTAGTCGTTTGATAAGTACCATTTTTATCCCTTTTTGCTCCATTTCACCTCCTACGAATAAGAATCACTTTACAGTACAAGTAGACATATTGAAAAACAAGTAATGAAAGGCTAAAGTCAGGCGGGCCGACTATACGACTGTATATATAGTGGAGTGTACACTTTCTATCCAAATACAATTCAATTCGGTAATCAAGTGAAAAGGGGAAGGATACAGGTGAAATATAATATGTATAGTTTGGCCAAAATCGGTTAAATTAAATAGCGTTCGTCCTTGATCCACAAAACTTACTTGTGCCAATTTTTGTTAATATCGGACTATAATTGCGACTTGTAATTTGATTACAACAATAGATGGACAGACGGACATTGCTAAATCGATTCAAAAAGTGCTTCTAAGTCGATCGGTATAATTAACAATGGGTATAACTCGCTTCCTTTTGGGTGTTACAAACAAATGCACAAAGACATAATACTCTCGTGGAGTGTATAAATATGCTAAATACTCTAAAATAGTAGGGGCTATTATGGGTATTTTTAGTCCTTGGGCCGATTTCGCCCCGTTTTAATCCCAACCGATCTACGACTATAGGACGCATTTATAGAAAATTTGGACGTCCTAGCTTCTTTCGTTTAGATGGTAGTGTGCTTTCAACAGACGGACGGACGGACATGGCTAGATCGTCTTAGAATTTTATGACGATCAAGAATATATATACTTTATAGGGTCTCAGCTCGATATTTCAAGGTGAAACGGAATGACAAAGGGGTATGTGGATTATACCAAAAATTGACCCATACATTTGACTTTCATACTATGTATTCCTAGTTAAAATATAACTTAAGGTGCCAAATATGATCAAGTTCTAGAGTAAAAAGTGTGCATTAGAAAGGTAATACTAAAAATTGGGGCCCATTTTAAGGGAACTACACCAAAAGGTGGGCACATATAGATAAATATAGATAGACATAATTACACCCTACACAAAAAGGAAACGAGATAGACCCATCGTTTATTATACCGACCGAATTAAAATCACTTTTTGAGTCGATTTAGCGATGTCCGTCCGTCCGTCTGTCCATCTATTCTTGTAATCAAAGTCCAGGTCGCAATTGTTGTCAGAACTAAATGAAACTTTGCACACAGAAGTTTTATGGAATAAGGACGAACGTTATTTAATTTGAAGAAAATCGGTTCAGATTTAGATATAGCTCACATACAAATTTTTGTCCGATTTCACTCATTCTGCTCTAGAAACCACATATATCAACAGATTTTCTTCCAATTTGGCACACCTCCATATATTTGAACTAGAAACAGCTCTGCTAAAACTCGGTCAGATCGGTTCAGATTTATATATAGCTCCCTTACAAATGTCTCCACCGATTTGTCTCTTTCCGCTCTAGAAACCACATATTTAACAGATTTCCATCTATATAGTTTTCATTCAAAGTTTGAGTTAAAAATTTCTTACAAATACAGATAGAAGTATTAAATTTGTATTATATTCTCTTCTTATAGCTGTAGAGTATATGACCCGGTGCAAATGTAACGACCTTTTTATACCCTACACTACATAATGACTAAGTGTAGGGTATCATATAGTCGGCCACGCCCGACTTTAACCTTCCTTACTTGTTAAAGGTGGTTCTAGCTCGATTATTTCTTGGTGTTACAAATATTTGACACGAAACTAACTTATAATACCATATTCCACGTAGTGTAGGGTATAAATATACAATTTTTGAAGGGCTCTAATAATACAAATTATAGTTATTTAATTTGTCTGCTCTATTACACTTAATATTCTTATATTTCATTAGTTTTTTTGAATTTCTCAGGCAATATAGCAATATAAATAATTTGAAAAGGGGGCTAATAATGAGATCGCTAGAAATACGAAATCAGCCTTGCAAAAAGATATGTATTTTTTGTACCTTAATTATCTCCTAAACTAATACAAAGTTTAGTTTAAGAGAGTATACTACACAGTGTTGAGTAAGAGTTTAAGGAAAATTTTGGAAAATTCGGCCATAGGGCACTGTTAATTGGTACACGAAAGGAGCTATGACGTCCAAATTTACCATAAATGTGTCTTGGGCGAAATCGGGCCAAAGAGAAATTTTTTTCCCTCACAAGGACTAAAAATACCCATAATAACCCCTAATATTTTTGAGTATTTAAGCCTATTTTTTCAATATGTCTGCTTGTACTTACTTCATATTGGGTATGCGCATTCCCCCTATAACAAAAACGAGCACCATAAAGTGAGTCTTATTCGTAGAGGACGAAATGGGATAAAAATGGTACCTACCAAACGACAACAGCTAGAAACACGAAATTTTGTGTGTAGGAATGTACATTGAGTAGATACATAACGTAAAAGTATTTTTTCCAAATTCGTACTTTTAAGAGGTAAAATGGGAATAGAGGGATAAAAATGGTACCAACCAAACGGCTGCATCTAAAATAATGAAATTCGGTGTATACATTTATCTGATTGCGTAGACACGTAAATTAAACGGATTTTTTGAAATTCGTACTTTTTGGGGTTAAATGGAAAAAGGGGATAAAAATAGTACCAACCAAATGACAGCAGCTAGAGTCGTGAAATTCTGAGTAATAATTCTTCTGACTGCGTAGACAAATAAGGAATACAATAAAGGAATTTTTCGAAATTCGTACATTCAAGGGATATAATGGGTATAGAGGGATAAAAATAGTACCAACTAAACGGCTACAGCTAGAATGATGAAATTCGGCGTATACATTCCTTCAATTGCGTGGACACATAAAATAAAGAGATTTTAGAAAGTCGTACTTTTAAGGGAGTAAAATAGGAAAAAGCGGATGAAAATGGTATCAACCAAATGGCCGCAGCTAGAAACATGGAATTTGGTGTATACATTCCTCTGACTGCATAGACATGCAATACAAAAAGATTTTTCCAAATTCGTACTTTTGTTAGGTTATCTTGCACTATGTACGTGAGATAATGGATTTTCGAAATTTGTACTTTCGTAATTAAAATAGAATGGAAATACAACCAATTGTATTCTTAAATATATGTAAGACTATTTATTTTTTTGAATTGGCTTAAAGTATTATTTCGATATATATATATATATATATATATAGTGTAAACGTATTGGTAGCCTTGTCTTATAAGAGTGGTTTGAAGTAATAAAATTAATTAATTTATTTATAAAATTAGTATTTGTATTTGTTTTGGATTGCCTATATTAAAGTAGTGAGTCTTTAACAAAAACTGTAAGAAATTTACGTGGAAAAGGGATCGGCCTTTAGTTCAGCCATTATGAAGCTCATTTTCATCTCGGTGGCTACGTCAATAAGCAAAATTGCCGCATATGGGGATCAGAGAAACCATACGTGACTATTGAGCAGCAAATGCATCCACAACGATTCACTGGTTGTTGTGAATGTTGGGCTGTACTGAAAAATTGGGCCAGTCGTGGTAGTTAATTTTTGCAATAAAACCAGAAATTTGAAAAAATAATCAGTACTTTTTTATAGTCGATTTTAATTTAAAGTTTTAAATGGCCCAACCTATACATTAAATAGATTTTAGGGTTGGCTAGTCTGTAGGAATCGCAGTCCATAGACTTATTAATATAATGAATAAATAAATTGAATAAATCAAAACAGTAGAGTATAGCTAACAAACCGTATGGTTTTGACAATCATAGAAATCACCTTGATATTTTTAAATAAATTTGCATTCTATAAGATATAGATACACAAATGAGTTGAGCCAGGACAATATCCCAGGAAATATTGATTACAGACTGAAATAAATTAAATAAAAAAATTCGCTTAAATTTTATTTTGGCTCGATAATTATGGAAAAATTTTTACGACCCCGTCTAATGTATATAAGACATATTCATACATCTTCCTATTTGCTGTTGTTATTTCTGATGTTTGGATTTGTCGTTGTCGTCCCTTGGGTGTGAGATAAGATTCAAATTGTTCGAGAGTTTGTTTCGTTGGTTATTCCAAAAAAGAAGAAATATTTTTGATTAAAATCGAAATTGTGGATATTTTGAAAAAAGGAATATTTACTAATTGGTTTGCACTGCGAAATGAATGAGCGAACAATGGCCGATTCGAGAGAGAAATATTATTGAAAAACGTTTATTTTCTGCCTTAAAATAAGCGACAGCGCAATGATTTACTTTGATCTTTTCGCCATATTCTCGTTAAATTTTACTAAAGCCCAGAAGAATGCAGCTAATAAGAATTTTTAATAATGTAGGTCATTAGGCCTACATTAACAGACAGAATAGGGGCGAAATAGAAATTTCCATATCAGTTGGATATTCGGAGATACAGATCTGCTAATTATCAGTAACCTTCGCTGCTAGATATTGATTCGCAATGACATCTGAGAACTGCTTAAACGACGCAACAAACAAGCTATTTGAAGACACTACGAGCATTTCATGTTACATGAAATTAATTTTTAATTTCCACCATTTATTGTAATAACAATGATAGTTGATAGTTTGCACTTTATTTAAACTCTATAAAATAATATCAAATTTTTATTTTTGTTTACCGTGCTCTACCACATTTTTAATCGAAAAAAGACCAATCTTCCAAAACATGGACCAAACCTAGCAATTTTGTTGTATAATTTTCCAATTTAAGCGTGAAGAGCTTTATTTACAATTTTGGTGTCTTCGGAAATCTCCACTGAAATTTTCGAACACACTTATTCGTAGAACATTTTCATCTTAAATCTACCCCCGCCTTAGGATGGGGGTATATTCACATTGTCATTTCGTTTGCAACTCCACGAAATATTCATCGGAGACACCATAAAGTATATATATATTCTGAGTTGTGGTATAATTCTAAGACGATATAGCCATGTCCGTCTGTCCGTGTCTCTGTCTGTTGAAAGAAACAAAGCATACAGATTTAGAGGCTAAAATTTGGACATAAAGGGATAAAAATGATACCAATGAAACGACATGTGTACATTCCTAAAATTGGGTAGACACGTAAAATAAAGAGTGATTTTTTTGAGGTTAGGATTTTCATGCATTAGTATTTGACAGATCACGTGGGATTTCAGACATGGTGTCAAAGAGAAAGATGCTCAGTATGCTTTGACATTTCATCATGAATTGTCTTACAATCGAACAACGCTTGCAAATTATTGAATTTTATTATCAAAATGCGTGCTCTGTTAAGAAAGTTCATTGCGCGCTTCCATTTTATGGTCAGTTTAATCGACCCACTGAAGCGGCTATTCGGGCTATTGTGACTAAATTTCGCACCAAATTTACATTGTTGGACATTAAACCACCAACACGCTTACGTAGAGTGCGAACTGAAGAAAATATCGCAGCTGTATCGGCCAGTGTTAATGATGACCACCAATTTTCGATTCGTCGCCGTTCGCACCAATTGGGTCTCTGTTACTCAAAAACGTGGAAATGCCAAAATTGGACTAAGCGGATGGACCACCTAAGACGCAGCCGCGGTCAACATTTAAATGAAATTATCTTCAAAAAGTAAATGTCATGGACCAATCTAACGTTTCAAATAAAGAACCGATGAGATTTTGCAAATTTTATGCGTTTTTTTTAAAAAAAAAGTTATCAAGCTCTTAAAAAATCACCCTTTAGAAGGATTTTTCCAAATTTGTGCTTTTAAGGAATAATTGGAAAAGAGGGATAAAAATTATACCAATAAACCGCTGAAGTTAAAATAATGAAATTAGGTGTATGCATTTATCTGACTGTGTATACGCGAAACATAAAGGATTTTTTCGAAATTTTTAGTTTTAGGGAGAAATTGGTCAAAAGGGATAAAAATGGTAGCGACCAAATGGTTGCATTTAGAATAGTGAAATTCGGTGTGTACATCTGACTGTGTAGATGCGAAAAATAAAGAGATCTTTCGATATTCGTGTATAAATGGGGTCAAATTTTGCACCAATCAATCGGCTGTAGCTAGAATCATGATATTCAATATTTGTACTCGTCATACTGCGTATACGCGGAAAACAAGAGGTAGTATTTTTTTCTAAATTCGTTCTTTTAGGGTCAACATGAAAAAGGAGTGAAACTGCTACCCAGCAAACGGCTGTATCTAAAATCGTGAATTCTGAAACATATTGGATCTTCAATATTAGAACTTTTCCTATTCCAGGTATTTACGCTGTTGTAGGAATCAAGAAATTGCAAATGTGGAAACAAATTAAGAGTAATTATTTCCACCTAATAAAAATTAGGGCACATTTTCAAAGATTGCTGCTAATCTTCACGTTTGGATTATACTTGAAGTTTTATATTTATATAGTAGCGGACGATTAATATTATTATAATGAAGCATAACAAGTTTCCTAATATGTTAGTGTACTTCTATGTAATGTTGACAGCCTTTAATCTGCCGGTAAAACTATAAGATATATAAGAGTCGGCACCGACGAACTTAACGCCTTTTTACTTGTTTAGCCTGAATTTAGAAGCAAAATATTATAAACAGCGATATGATAAAATTTTATAACATGATATACCCTAAATCTAGAAAACTTTTTAAAGACGTCTAAAATAAGGGCGGTCAAAAATTGTAAAAAGTGCCATTAGAAAACCCGCGTAACTTGCTATCATATAGAGAATTTTATATTTATACACTCCACGAGAGAATTATGTCTTTGTGTATTTGTTTGTAACACCCAAAAGGAAGCGAGATAGACATATTTTAAATTAAACCGATCGATTTAGAATCACTTTTTAAATCGACTTAGCAGTATCCGTCTGTCCGTCCGTCGGTCTGTCTATCTATTCTTGTAAACAGAGTACAATTCGCAATTGTTGCCAGAACTAAATGAAACTTTCCACAACGAAGTTTTTCGGGATAAGGACGAACACAATTTAATTTGAAGAAAATCGCTTCAGATTTAGATATAGCCCCCATACAAATTTCCCACCCGACTTGACTTTTCCGCCCTCCAAGTATTTTTTTTCAAATTTTCCATAAAACGTTTTCCATAAACATGCAAAAATCCTTCCCAATTTCACTTTTTACCGAATTGAATTGTATTCGAGTTGAAAGTGGAGTGTATCATGTGGCCTTTCCTTACTTGTTTTTAGTATGTGATTGCTAACTAAATGTGGACAGAATTGTTTCAGAAATTGAAATAAATGCAATTACTAAAATTTTGAATTTTTGCAAAATCCGGCGGATCCATTGGATAGATCGCGAAAAAATTGTGTCATGTATGAAAATCATTTTAGCTATTCTGCCGCAAAAATTAAAATAAAAGTTGGCATGTAATATTCCAATTTAAGCTTGAAGACCTTTATTTACAACATTGGTATCTTCGGTGACCAATTGAATTTTCCAACAATTTTTTTCGTAGGACAATTTAATCCTTAAATGTCCTTTTTGAAATTACATTTTTTAATTTTCTGGAAAAATGGTGAAATTGATCCATAAATAGAGGAGCTAGAGGGTTAAGCTCTTTCCCAAAATGATCCCCATAAAATTCCACACTGTAGTTCTGACAATAAGATATCTCTCAGACATTAACTTACAACACTTTTTATACCCTACACCACTTCGTGGGCTAGGGTATTATAAGTTAGTTTCGCCCCAAATGTTTGTAACACCAAGAAATAATCGAGCTAGACCCACTTTTAAGTATACCGATCGGCTTAGAATCACCAGCTGAGTCGATTTAACGATGTCTGCCTGTCCGTCCGTCCGTCTGTCCGTCTGCTGTCCATCTAAGCTTGTTCGCACTCTACAGTTCGCAATTGTTGTCCGATTGTCATGAAACTTGGCAGAAGTTATTTTTTCTGGCCAATGACCATCGGTATTGGAGGAAATCGGTTCAGATTTAGATATAGCCCCCATACAAATGTCGCTCCCGATTTGACGTTTTCCGCCCTATAAAGCACATATAGTACCCGATTTTCTTTAAATTTATCGCAACATCTTATAATCCAACTAGAAACACCTGTGCAAAAATTGGGTAAGATCGGTTCAGATTTAGATATAGCCCCCATACAAATGTCGCCCCCGATTTGACATTTTCCGCTCTAGAAACGACATATTGTACCCGATTTTCTTTAAATTTGGCAGAACATCTTATAATCCAACTAGAAACACGTGTGCAAAAATTGGGTAAGATCGGTTCAGATTTAGATATAGCCCCCACACAAATGTCGCCCCCGATTTGACATTTTCCGCTCTAGAAACGACATATTGTACCCGATTTTCTTTAAATTTGGCAGAACATCTTATAATCCAACTAGAAACACGTATGCAAAAATTGGGTAAGATCGGTTCAGATTTAGATATAGCCCCCATACAAATGTCGCTCCCGATTTCACTTTTTCCGCTCTAGAAACGACATATTGTACCCGATTTTCTTTAAATTTTGCAGAACATCTTATAATCCAACTAGAAATACGTATGCAAAAATTGGGTAAGATCGGTTCAGATTTAGATATAGCCCCCATACAAATGTCGCTCCCGCTCTAAAATCCGCACATTGTACCCGTTTTTCGTTAAAATTGGCACAACATCTTATAATCCCACTAGAAACACGTATGCAAAAATTGGGTAAGATCGGTTCAGATTTAGATATAGCCCCCATACAAATGTCGCTCCCGATTTCACTTTTTCCGCTCTAGAAACGACATATTGTACCCGATTTTCTCTAAATTTTGCAGAACATCTTATAATCCAACTAGAAATACGTATGCAAAAATTGTGTAAGATCGGTTCAGATTAAGATATAGCCCCCATACAAATGTCACTCCCGATTTCACTTTTTCCGCTCTAAAATCCACACATTGTACCCGTTTTTCTTTAAAATTGGCACAACATCTTATAATCGAACTAGAAACACGTATGCAAAAATAGGGTAAGATCGGTTCAGATTAAGATATAGCCCCCATACAAATGTCGCTCCCGATTTCACTTTTTCCGCTCTAAAATCCACACATTGTACCCGATTTTCTTTAAATTTTGCAGAACATCTTATAATCCAACTAGAAACACGTATGCACAAATAGGGTAAGATCGGTTCAGATTTAGATATAGCCCCCATACAAATGTCGCTCCCGATTTCACTTTTTCCGCTCTAGAAACGACATATTGTACCCGATTTTCTTTAAATTTGGCAGAACATCTTATAATCCAAATAGAAATACGTATGCAAAAATTGGGTAAGATCGGTTCAGATTAAGATATAGCCCCCATACAAATGTCGCTCCCGATTTCACTTTTTCCGCTCTAAAATCCACATATTGTACCCGTTTTTCTTTAAAATTGGCACAACATCTTATAATCCAACCTATTGTGAAAGTGGGTAAGATAGGTTCAGATTTAGATATAGCCCTCATACAAATGTTGCTCCCGAATGTTTAACCGATTTTGGCCAAATTTTACATATTATATTTCACCAATAAACAGACATGGTGAAAGCGGGTCACATCGTTCCAGGTTTCAATATATCCCCATACAAATGACCTTTCCGATTTAACATTTTTTGTCAAACACATACATTTACAGGATGCAAAAATCCTTCCCGATTTTACTTTTTTACCGAATTGAATTGCAATGAGAATTGTTTGGGTGATGCCCATATGTCCATACTTTGGTATGACTTTGGTTAGCTACTGTATAATTTGTATTTGTCTGTCGCACAATTGGATCAATTACCATATTATTTACCATTTTCGTTAAATTTGACTAAAAATGAATTTATAGCATATAAATTATTGAATATAATTTGTATGAACTACATAAAATTGCTCCCATGAAATACCTGGGTTTAGTAATCAAAGCGAGGTACATACGCAGGGAGTGGTGTAGGGTATTATATAGTCGGCCCTGCCCGACTTTAGCCTTTCCTTACTTGTTTCGCTTAGTATAATGCTCTCTTCGACCAAAAACTTAAACCCACTTCACGATGGGGCCAAACACCAATTTGAGAGGCAAAAAGTCCAAAAAAGTAACGTATTTTCAGAAAGTAATAATGGTAGATTGTTTTCAACACTTTAAAATGGCAAAATATAAAAATTTGCAATTAGGTGGCAACTCGTTTTTTCAAACCATGCTGCCAAAGTTACTAATTTTTCTCTTGGTTCATTTTTGATATTTCAATCAATATGAAAACACATCTGTTGTAAAACGAAAGGGCACAAGCTAATATTTTTTTTGTAAATTAGAAAGTACTAAAATAGATATGTAAATTAAGCAAAAATTAAAAAATTTAACAATTTTATTGAAAAAAGCAATGCGCTGCGATAAAGTGTGTCGTGTTTTCGTGTATGTTTACGAGTCGTTCCTGTTTTTCTTGGAACGTATCCGCTGAACCATATATATGAGAAGAAAGGTTAAAAGGTGCACTTTGATATGCCGGTAGAATGGGCTGCAGCAAACTACCATAAATTATTTGAAATGAAAATTTCTGATTTAAAATTGTTTTAAATTAAACAAGTAGGGAAAGGCTAAAGTCGGGCGAGACCGACTATTTGATACACTACACTTTCTATGCGAATACAATTCAATTCATAGGCTAATATGACCTGACCCAATGTCAAATAGAGAAGAATATTTGTATCGCGGTTATATCCAAACTTGGAATGAAGTGACCCACATACACAATAGGTTCTTCCAGTTCACGTGTTATGCTCAATTTAAAGAAATTCGGTGAAAATACGTGGTTTCTGGGGCGGAAAAAGTCAAGCCGGGAGCGAAATTTGTATGGGAGCTATATATAAATCTGAACCGATCTGACCCATTTTCTAGTTGAAATATGAGATATTTTTCAAGATTTGAAGAAAATCTGTTAAAATATGTGGTTTCTAGATCGGAAAAAGTCAAATTGGGAGCGAAATTTGTATGGAGCTATATATAAATCTGAACCGATCTAACACATTTTCAACACAAATGTTTCTAGTTGAAATATAAGATGATTTGCCAATTTTGAAGAAAATATGTGTTATATAAGGTGAAAAGAGTCAAATCGGGAGGGAAATTCGTATGGGGGCTATATCTAAATCTGAACCGATTTTCTTCAAATTAAATAGCGTTCATCCTTGTCCTGAAAAACTTCGCTGTTTCGTTTAGTTCTGGCCACAATTGCGTCCTGTATCGTGATTACAAGAATAGATGGACAGACAGACACACAGACGGGCATTGCTAAATCGATTCAAAAAGTTATTCTAAGTCGATCGGTATAATTAACAATGGGTCTATCTCGCTTCCTTGTTGGGTGTTACAAACAAATGCACAAAGATATAATACTCTCGTGGAGTGTATAAAAATGCATATATTGTAAAATTTTGGTTAGAAAATGGTCGAAATGCCATTGATCTCCGCGAAATTTCACAGAAGTGTTTATAATTAATGTATTAATTAGTAAGTAAGAAAAGGCTAAAGTGGTGTGTCCGACTATCTAATACCATACACCACGGGTGATTTAATATCAGTGAGTCTCAGCAAACGATCGAGAATTGCTTCTTAGATTAATATTCAAGAATTTTTTAAACAATTTCAAATGTTTCATTAATACTTAAATGTATGAAGAACTCGGCATAAATTTAAACATTTTAACTTAATTGTAGGAAAAACACATTTTTAAGTTAAAATTTCCTAAATGGAATTTTTTCCATACAAAAAATTTCAGATTTTTTTTTCACACAAAACCTTGGAAATATTCTTCCACTTAAGTTTGAATTAAGTAAGAATTTTTTATTAGATCCAAAGAAATGCTTTTAAGTAAATCTACTACCCTTTTTCTAGTAAATGAACTATTTACTATGGCTTTGAAAGAAGGAAACTTTACTCATACTTAGTTAATTTTCCAACTTTTTAGGAAATTTTTACTGGATCGTTTGGAAACCACTCATATTTTATTGTCAGGATCATCGAGAGATATTTTGATACATTCGTCCGACAGACATCGTCGGCAAAATTGCATTTCAGTAATCCATCTACCGGTACACTCAAAGGAATATGTCAGTAAAAGAAAGCAGAAAGTTTACTGAAAGAGCAGATTTTCTGCTGTTAAAAAAGAGACAGCTGATTTGTATCTGCTGAGATGGCAAACAGCTGTTTTTAGCAATATATACGATACGCATATTGTCCTAAGCTAATGTAAAATTAAATTCGAGCTAATGAACGTTTATCTATTTTCATATTTTAATTAACAACAGTCAATTTTAGCAGACTGCAAACTCTTTAGCAGTGTGAATGGTGATGTAAGATTGCAGAAAACTGCTGTTATGCCAAAAAACAGCTGTAATAGCAGAAAAGTGTCTGCTGATAGGCAGCAGACAATCGTTGATTTTTAAATTACATACATACATATCGAGGGCATATATTCATAAGTGGCTATGAACACAAACATAATTCATCAGGAGAGCGAATTAGAGAGATTGGAGAGAAATTATTAATCATTCTTCTACAGTTTAATCCAAAAAGGGTTACTAATTGCTACGATTAAAAAGTTTTCAAAATTTCCTATTATTCGCGGTTTCATGGTTCATAGCCACTTTTGTATGTTTAAAATTGAGCACTATGAATGTTGAAATAAGCACATAGCCATTTATGCCCAAGTAAGATTTATTTTAAAATCCATAACTTTTTTCGTGAAATCTTGGCAATGTTGTAAAACACACATATTCTGTTATGTTCACAGCGAATTTAAAGATTCCACCTTCATCCGTCAGATTGGTCGCTTGTAACATATATGTAGGCAGTCACGAAAATCGCTGCAATTGATGAAAAATCAAAAATTCCTTATATTTTAACTTTCTTCATTCATAATTCTGAAACTTTTCATACACAAATATTCCCCATGAAGTATTCTCAATATAATAAAAAGTTACTTCGGTTTTTCTAAATATACTTTTCACAATTTTTGAATTTACAGCCACCATTTTTCCTATTTTAGCCTGATAACTGGGGAATCAAAATTCTATCAACGCGAAATGATGGGATTTTATGGTACGATATGCCCTTAATCTAGAAAAATGTTTTATGAAATGCAAGAAGAAACAACTACAAATTTTAATTCCAAAAAACAAATAATTGGTATTTTAGAGTTACGTCTTCCTGCGTTGATCCAAGTTACTGAATTTGTTGTTTCGCTTTTGAATAATACTATGTAACATATGTACAAAAAAAATACTAACTCTGAAAAATATTTGACATAAGTGAGAAATATAACAAAAAATTTAGTAAGTTAAAACTCATTTCTTATTGTTTCGCAACTTTAAAGTAGATCTTTAAATAGAGACCTAAACGCAGAGAAAAAATGCATTTCGTAGAAACGAAATTTTAGACACGTGAACATCGTTTTTGAGTTTCTTTTGTGGAAAAACTTAGTTTGTTTGCGGTAAACATGTCATCAGTTGTTGTAAATGAACAAAGATAAATAAGTTTATGTATATCAAACAGTTTTCTTCGTTTGTCGAAATGGATATGAATTATAATTGCAAACTCCCAAAACATTGGAAGTAACAGAAACCGTTGTTGTTGCATCTGTGATGAAAATAGGACACATCGGTTCAGATTTAGATACAGTTCCATAAAAATGTCCAATCGCAAATGTTACATCTCAGTGCTCTACAAGCATCAAGCAAATTATTTTGTTTTATTAAGAATATTTTAGATTTCATTATGATATCATAGTGATTCTTATCTACTCTTTTTTAAAATTACTAAAATATTAAATATAAAAATTTCCAAACTTTTATTGTAGTACACAATTAAAAGTTCATAAGATATTGCTCTAGTCGAATATCAAGAAGTGGTATCGGTTAATTAAAATGAAACTTTTCCGAACAATTTGGTGTCCATTAGCGAAATTAGCATTACACAATCTTGAAATTGGCACAATTCTTTTAGTTTGTTTGTATTTTTCATAAACTTTGTCCGAAATTCAAGAAGTGTGCACGATTTTTTATGTAATTTTCGTGTTTTCACGAATTTACTGCAAAATTACCATTTCAGACGAGTTATTTTAAAAAGATCTTAAAATTTCTATATTTTATTGCTTCAGAAAGTCTAGAAGGTTTTAAAAAGTATATGTTCGAAACCTCTCTGGTGGGGTTTGAACCTCCAAACCCCCCCTTGCGCACGGCCCTGCACGATACTCCCACGATGTGGCTAGATACCAAGTTTTGAGGCCAAAAGTCAATTTGTGAACCATCGCATTTTCAACAAGTAAAAAAGGCGTTAAGTTCGGCCGGGCCGAACTTTATATACCCTCCACCATGGATTGCATTCCACAGAGTTTGTCGGTTTTCGTAGAAGTGCAGTAATATTACAAGAAAATATAATTTTTTTAATATAGGCAAACCAAAACAAATACAAATATTGAAAAAATAATTTTATAAATAAATATAATATTTTAATTATTTCAAACCATTATTTATTTCAAATCAAACAATAAATATTCTTATATTTATATTTTCAAAAAGCTTAAATACCATAAATATTGGTAGATAGTGGGTGCTACAGTTGGTTGTATTTCCATTCAATTTAAATCCAAAAGTACCAAAAAATCCATTATCAGACGAACATAGTGCAAAATAACCTAACTTCATGATTCAACCAATTTTTGCCATAATAGAAAAGATACAAATTTGAAAAAAAACTTTTTATTTTGCGTGTCTATGCAGGCAGAGGAATGTATACACCGAATTCCATAATTCCACCTGCGACCATGTGGTTGGTACTATTTTTACCCCCTCGACGTTTCTACGCAATTAGAATTTCATCATTCTAGCTGTAGTCATTTAGTTGGTACTATTTTTATCCCTTGAAAGTACGAATTTCGAAAAATTCGTTTATTTTCAGATTCCTACTCAATCAGAGGAATGTATACTCCGAATTGCATGTCTCTAGCTGCGGTCATTTGGTTGGTACTATTTGTATCCCCTTTTTCAATTTTAACCCCAAAATGTACGAATTTCGAAAAATTCGTCTATTTTCAGTGTCTACGCAGTCAGAGGAATGTATACTCAGAATTTCATGACTCTAGCTGCGGTCATTTAATTGGTACTATTTTTATCCCCTTTTTTCATTTTAACCCCAAAAAGTACGAATTTCGAAAAACCTGTTTATTTTAAGTGTCTACGCAATCAGAGGAATGCATACACCGAATTTCATTATTCCAGGTGTAGCCGTTTGGTTGGTATCATTTTTATCCCTCCGTACCCATTGTATCCCTTGAAAGTACGAATTTGGAAAAAACCTTTTATTTTTCATGTCTACGTAGTCAAAGGAATGTATACTCCGAATTTCATGACTCTAGCTGCGGTTATTTGGTTGGTACTATTTTTATCCCCTTTTTCTATTTTGTCCCCAAAAAGTACGAATTTCGAAAAATCCGTTTATTTTCCGTGTATACACAGTGATGTCTACGTAGTCAAAGGAATGTATACTTCGAATTTCATGACTCTAGCTGCGTTCATTTGGTTGGTACTATTTTTATCCCCTTTTTCTATTTTGTCCCCAAAAAATACGAATTTCGAAAAATCGGTTTATTTTCCGTGTGTACACAGTCAGAGGAATGTATATTCCGAATTTCATCACTCTAGCTGCGGGTATTTGATTGGTACTATTTTTATCCCCTTTTTTCATATTAACCCCAAAAAGTACGAATTTTAAAAAATCCGTGTATTTTACTTGTCTATGCAATCAGAGGAATGTATACACCGAATTTCATTATTCTAGGTACAGCCGTTATGTTGGTACCATTTTTATCCCTCTTTTCCCATTTTACCCCTTAAAAGTACGAATTTGAAAAAAATACTTTTATATCATGTATCTACTAAATTAGAGGAATGTACACGCCGAATTTCGTGTTTCTAGCTGTTGTCGTTTAATGTGTACCATTTTTATCCCTTTTTTGTCCCATTTCACCCCCTACAAATAAGAATCACTTTATGGTGCAGTTTTGTGCTATAAGGGTAATACGCATACCAAATATCAAGCAAATATAAACAGACATATTCAAAAAACATGCTTAAATACGCTAAAATAGTAGGGATTATTATGGGTATTTTTAGTCCTTGTGAGGGAAAAATTTTTCCCTTTGGGCCGATATCGCCCCATTTCAATCCCAACCGATCTACGACTATAAGACGCATTTATGGAAAATTTGGACGTCCTAGCTCCTTTCGTTTAGATGCGAGCGTGCTTTCAACAGACGGACAGACGGACGGACGGACGGACGGACGGACGGACGGACGGACGGACATGGCTAGATCGTCTTAGAATTTTATGACGATCAAGAATATATATACTTTATAGGGTCTCAGGTCAATATTTCAAGGTGTTACAAACGGAATGACAAAGTTAGTATACCCCCATCCTGGAGGTGGAGGGTATAAAAAGTAATAATGGCAGCATTTGGCAAAATTTTAAAATTACCAAAAATGGAAAATTGGAACCAGGTGGCAACTCCTTTTTCGAAAATATTAGCAATCATCAAGATACATTTCAAAGATCTACCTGTAAGTGGGTATGACAGTAGATTGATCAATTAAAAATTTAGTTAGACAACTTCAGTAAGCACCATAAGTACATGTACGGAATTAAAAGGCCTATCTTAAACTAACTACCAACTAAGTGGGCGTGGCAGTAAATTGACAATTTTTTCTAAACAATTTTTGTAAACGGCATATGTATTTGTACAACACATTAAATGTCTATCTGTTTGCTGAGGTATTTTGGCTCAAAAAAACCAACCCATAACTAAAAGTACGAAATTTCAATTCCTCTTTGCCTCTAAAACTGGTCATCTGCCCCTCAGTGCAATGTAAAGAGAAACTCAGACCAGCTGAACTATAAGTTTAATCTGATGATTTTTACTACTGAATCCCTACCGTTACTAGATGAAGTTCGCCAAACAGTAATTTAAATGAAGATTTATTTTCTTTCTTGTTATACAATTTCTTTTGTAATCTTCACACTAAGAAGATAAGTGGCACGACAGATAATTGATTGGGATATGAATTGAAAATGTACTGTTTTACTTTTCTGATTCTGACAGATAATTGATTGTGACATGAATTGCAAATATACTGTTTTACTTTAGATAGAAATGAGAAAGTCCTTCAAAGAAGTCACTACTTTTGCTACTACTTTTATATTTATTGTTAATCACAATATTGGTATTCTAAACACATATAACTTATTTATCTCCTATTTTTCTAATTCGAATTAAGAGAAACCCCACAATAATAATTTCTTCAATCTGAAAATGACCAGATAAAGCCAATATTTACCCGATAATTTGCGTCGCCTTACATACCATCTATGGCTAAGTGTTTGGCTCCATGGTATGCCAATAGGCGCCACGTTTTAACCAAAAAAGGTGTACGAAATCAAATACCGACATCATGTTTCATTAATATTAAACAGCAGCAGCAGCCAACGACCAGCGGCCAGCAACCAACCACATAATGATGGAGGATGTTGTTGCAAAAAAATATGATGGTCATCGAAGACATCATACTCCCATAATGACGATCATTACGATCTGGATGATTATGATGATACTGGTGACAAGTTGTATCATCTGAACATCATCATGATGGCTGACGACAAACAGTTACTGAAAATAATGAATATTTAAGTAATCACTTGCCGAGATGCATCCCTCTCTTGGCACTCTATAACACATCATCATCACAGCCATGCTGGAGTTGATCCCAACCAGTCAGTCAGTCAATGTTGTGCTGTGTTGTATGTGATGTGTTTTCAATCGCTACAAACCTTTCAAATCTGTGTCAATAGTGGCAAAAAGCTCCACAGCACATAAAGATAGGAAGGAGGGATTCCATGAGCTGCAGAGCCATGCCAAGTGGCATGAATGGACTGAGACAATGTCTAGATGAACACATGTTAAGACCATTGTTGACATTAACTTTTACAAGTTTGTGATAAGAATAATTAATTGAATTAACAGCGGCAACGACAATGACCACAACAAATGATCATGGCGATGCTGATGATGATCATGGCGGTGATGTCGAGGATGATGATGATGATGCAGGATGATGACAACTTAAAATCACAATTGGCGACAAATAACATAATGCTATTCGCTTTAGGATAATTGGTGGAAAACTACTACACAAGACAAGGAAAGAAAATTAATAGTGTAGGTTGTGACCGACTATATTGTACCGTACACTAACTTTGAACACTAGATAATGTATTTAGGCTCAGGTGGCGAAAAAAGTCCAGAGGGAAAGATGTTTCCTTCACAAGAACTTATAAGACCAGGGCCAGAGTTTTATGTTTTTGTGCATTTGTTTGTAACATCGAATAGGCTAAGAGTCTTAACCGAAAAACCGGGGTTTTCGTGTCGGTTAACCGGCTTTTGGCAAATAAGTGAACATTGTACAATTTAAAAAAGATGGAAGACACATACACCAAGGAGTTGTGCCGAAGGCTGATGGTTGGAAGAATTGAAATACTCATCAAAATCGGATGCAAAGGAATTTACAAATGAATTATACAAACGTCTTTTCGCCGAAATTTCTGTAGAACCAGATTTAGGCAACAGTTCAGATTCGGATGTAAGTTGTGACATCGAAGAGTCCTGTAATTTAATATTGGATTTGAACCAAACAATAAACCAAATCCAAAACCCCAAAAAATTGCTCGAAAAGGCGAAAGACAGGGGACTTTCGCATTTTTTGACAAAACAAAGAAAAATTGAAAAGTGAAGTTACTTATATGATGCCTTGATGACTGTTAGCCCTACATCAACATTTAGCGAGCGTGTTTTTTTCTACGTCAAGCTTTATCAAAAACAAACAAAAAATCGCTTAGAAAATTATCAATTCAAGAGGGATTCTACGTGAACTTTTTATTAAAGTTTTTGTACGTAAAACTATGAATTATTTTATAGAATTGACTTTATTCCCCAGAGGCAGTCGATTTTCGTAGAAATGCAGTACTATTACAGGAAAACATTTTTTTAAATAGTCCAACCAAAATAAATACACATATTGAAAAAATAATTTTATAAATAAATATAAAGGGTGATTTTTTAGCTATTATCTTTTTGGCAACGCTGGTTTAAACAGCTGACGCACGTTTCGTGTTTTGTTTCACTGTCAAACATCTTCAGTGTGGTCTATAATTTAACCATGAATCGTCTTACAAACAAACATCGCTTGCAAATTATTGAATTTTATTATCAAAATGCGTGCTCTGTTAAGAAAGTTCATCGCGCGCTTCCATTTTATGGTCAGTTTAATCGACCCACTGAAGCGGCTAGTCGGGCTATTGTGACTAAATTTCGCACCAAATTTACATTGTTGGACATTAAACCACCAACACGCTTACGTAGAGTGCGAACTGAAGAAAATATCGCAGCTGTATCGGCCAGTGTTAATGATGACCATCAGCTGCCGTTCGCAGCAATTGGGCCTCTGTTACTCAAGAACGTGGAAATGCCAAAATTGGACTAAGCGGATGGACCATTTGAGGCGCAGTCAAGGTCAACATTTGCATGAAATAATCTTCAAACATTAAATTATATGGACCGTACTTTCGATTCAAATAAAGATTTCATGCATTTTTCTGAATTTTATGTTTTTTTTTTTGAAAAACTTTCCTATAGCTTTTAAAAAATCACCCTTTCTTACAGGAAAATATTTTTTTTAGCCCAACAAAAATAAATACACATATTGAAAAAATAATTTTATAAATAAATATATAAGCAAGGCTACCAATAAATTTATATATCGAACATAGTGCAAAATAAGCTAACTTCATGATTCAACCATTTTTTGTCGTAAAAGTAAAAAGTACGAATTTGGAAAAATCGTTTTATTTTACGTGTCTATGCAGTTAGATGTATATATATACCGAATTTCATGATTCTTTGGTTGGTACCCCCTTTTACCTATTTTACCATTTTAAGAGTACGACTTTCTAAAATCTCTTTATTTTACGAATCTATGCAATTAGAGGGAAGTACACACCGAATTTCATCATTCTAGCTTGAAAGTACGGATTTGGAAAAAACATCTATTTTTTGTGTCTACACAGTCAGAGGAATGCATACTCCAAATTTCATGACTCTAGCTGCGGTCATTTTATTGGTACTATTTTTATCCGCTTTTTTCATTTTAACCCCAAAAAGTACGAATTTCGAAAAATATTACGTGTCTACTCAATCAGAGGAATTTATACACCGAATTTCATTATTCTAGGTGTAGCCGTATGGTTGGTACCATTTTTATCCCTCTATTCCCATTTTACCCCTTAAAAGTACTAATTTGGAAAAAATGCTTTTATATTATGTATCTACTCAATTAGAGGAATGTTCACACCGAATTTTGAGTATTTAGCTGTTGCAGTTTAATATGTTCCATTTGTATCCCTTTTTTGCCCCATTTCACCCCCTACGAATAAAAATCACTTTATGGTGCACGTTTTTGTTACAGGGGGAATAACAATATCAAGTAAGTACAAGCATATTGAAAAAGTATGCTTAAATACTCTAAAATATTAGGGGTTATTATGGGTATTTTTAGTCCTTGTGAGGGTAAAATGTTTACCTTTAGGCCGATTTCGCCCACTTTCAATCCCCACCGATCAGCAACCATAAGACACATTTAGGAGAAATTTGAACCTCCTAGCTCATTTCATTGGGAAGCTAGCGTGCTTTCAACAGGCAGACGGACGGACATGGCTAAATCGTCTTAGAATTTGACCACTACCCATAATATATATATACTTTATGGGGTCTCCGTTGAATATGTCAAGGTGTTACAAACGGAATGACAAAGGAGGAGTATATATAAAAAAAAATAAAAAAAGGAGTGAACTGTATTTTCTTTCGTACTTTTGTAAAAAAACTATAACCGAAAGCCGGTCTTTAAAAAATTGAATTTTCGGTTAAACCGAAAACCGTCATTCTAAAATAACCGAGCAAAATGCTCCCTTCGACCAAAAAATAAAATTTTTTACCCACTGTAAAAAGAAGCTGAGACCTACTGGACTATAAATTTATTCTACAAAAATAATTCACTCAACATGCCATTAAACAATGTTTTTAATGGATTCAGTTATTTTTTAGTTGAATTTTGAATTGAGGTTTGGCGAGTTTTCTACCACAGCGCCAGCGCTTTTTCTCCTACATATAAGAAATACATTTGAAACCGTCAGCATGATTGCTACACCATACAAAAATCTAAAAAAGTCGTTACACTTGAACCGGATAATATACGTATAAAACTATAGGCAAAATTGAGTTAATTGTCGCATTTAGTTTTATATTTCCTCACAGGACTACAAAAACTCTAAAGGATACAATTTTTCACAAATTATTGCACTCGAATTAAAGAGGAGAATATCTGTTAAAACTACTTCAAATTTTATGCTTCTATCTGTATTAGTTCAGCACTAACAACCATTTCAAGTTCACCCCTTAATTTTTTTCGTATATTCATATTGTGCTTTTCAAGAGGAAAAACTTGATGTGGTCATTAATGATAAACTAATACAGATAGAAGCTTACAAATTGAGTATTTTTAGCACATATTATCTCCTTTAATTTATAACGGTACAATAGGTATTTAAGTATTTAAAATATTTTTTGAAAAATTGTATCCTTTTGAACTTTGCTGTCCTTTTAAGGGGCAACAAGATGAGAAAATGAAAAGCTAAAAACACAAACTAACTCCATTTCACCTATAGTTACAGACAGATATCATCTTATTGAAGTTTAATATGGACTGTCGGACAGTGTTATCAAATTTCGAATGTTCAATTATTTTGAATTCAATATGCAGTCGAACATGGATAAGTGGGTCCTGCATAAGTGGGAATCCTCTGTAAGTGTGATATTTTTGATGGTACGCTTCACAATGAAAACAAGTAAGGAAAGGCTAAAGTCGGGCGGGGCCGACTATATAATACCCTCCCTCCCTATATAATACCCACCACTCCCTGCGTATATACCTCGCTTTGAATACTAAACCCAGGTATTTCATGGGAGCAATTTTATGTAGTTCATATAAATTATACAGTTACTATAAATTCATCTTTAGTCAAATTTAATGAATATGGTAAATAATAAAGTAATTAACATGATATGGAAAAACTGATCAAGATCCAATGATAAATACAGATTATACAGCGGTAATAGGATGAATCGGATGGACATTTGAAGGGGGCCTATAACAACACTTGAGGCCTGTGAAATATAATATGTAAAATGTGTGTGTGTTCGGGAGCAACATTTGTATTGGGGCTATATCTAAATCTGAACCGATCTTACCCACTTTCAACATAGGTGTTTTTAGTTGGATTATAAGATGTTGTGCCAATTTTAAAGAAAATCGGGTACAATATGTGGATTCTAGAGCGGAAAAAATCAAATCGGCAGCGACATTTGTATGGGGACTATATCTAAATCTGAACCGATCTTACCCACTTTCACCATAGGTGTTTTTAGTTGGATTATAAGATGTTGTGCCAATTTTAAAGTAAATCGGGTACAATATGAGGTTTCTAGAGCGGCAAAAGTGAAATCGGGAGCGACATTTGTATGGGGGCTATATCTAAATCTGAACCGATCTTACCCACTTTCACCATAGGTGCTTTTAGTTGGATTATAAGATGTTGTGCCAATTTTAAAGAAAATCGGGTACAATATGAGGTTTCTAGAGCGGCAAAAGTGAAATCGGGAGCGACATTTGTATGGGGGCTATATCTAAATCTGAACCGATTTTACCGACTTTCACCATAGGTGTTTTTAGTTGGATTATAAGGTGTTATGCAAAATTTGAAGAAAATCTGGTACTATATGTGCTTTATAGGGCGGAAAAAGTCAAATCGGATGCGACATTTGTATGGGGGCTATATCAAAAACTGAACCGATTTCCAAATTCAATACCAATCGCCCTTGGCCAAAAAAAGTAACTTCTGCCAAATTTCATGATAATCAGACATCAATTGCGACCTGTAGAGTGCGAACAAGCTTAGATGGACAGCAGACGGACGTACACACAGACATCGATAAATCGATTCAGCTGGTGATTCTAAGCCAATCCGTATACTAAAAGGTGGGTCTAGCTCAATTATTTCTTGGTGTTACAAACATTTGGCGGAAAACAAACTTATAATACCCTAGTCCACGAAGTGGTGTAGGGTATAAAAACACCTTAAGGCGAACCTCTTTAAGTGAGACTTATTTTTTCAGGATTTACTTTGTTTTCATTGTATACCTCTTTTTTTGTCATTCCGTTTGAAAGACCTTGAAATATTCATCGTAGATTCCATAAAGTATGTATATATATATTCCGGGTGGCGGTAAAATTCTCCCTAACAAGTACTGGAAATACCCCCTAATATTCAGAGTATTAAAGCATTTTTCTTTTAATTTCTGTTTTATATGCATTTGAAATTTGTTGCGAACATTCCTCTTGTAGCTTGAAAGTACCAAAAAGTAAATAAAAGTTTTAGAGGGCAAAATGGGACAAAAAGGGGAAAAAGGGTACCGATGATACGACAGCAGCTAGAATCGATAAATTCGGTGTGTACATCCCTCTAATTACGTAGACACGTAAAATAGAGAGATTTTTCGAAATTCGTACTTTTAAGGGATATAATTAAAAAGAGGGATAAAAATGGGGCATTCCAAACTGCTGAACTTGAAATCATGAAATTCGGTGTATACATTCTGACAATGAAGACTCGAAAAAAAGTTTTTTTTCGAAATTTGTACATTTCGTCGGGGAATCTGGGGAATGGGGATATCTTTAAAATTTATACTTTTCTTACCACTTTGTCTGTATCTGAAAATGCTTCTTTCTAATGGCGACTGACAATCGCCTAATATTTAGACATGTTCACTTTCACAATTACAGCATTTTATTTATTTATAGTAGTCGATTTTAAACAGTGCGCATAAGTATACATTATAGTTATTGGGACGTACACACCGAATTTCATGATTCTAGCTGTTGTCGTATCATTGGTGCTATATTTTATCACTTTTTGTCCCATTTCGCAAGCTAAAACTTTTATTTTCTTTGTGGTGCTTCCAAGCTACAAGAGGAATGTCCGCAACAAATTTTAACTGTATGAAAATCAGATATTTAATTAATAAGCCAAGGCTACCAATAATTGTATACTATGTATATATACAAAGGAAATAATAAAGGGTGATTTTTTAAGAGCTTGATAACTTTTTTTTTAAAAAAAACGCATAAAATTTGCAAAATCTCATCGGTTCTTTATTTGAAACGTTAGATTGGTCCATGACATTTACTTTTTGAAGATAATTTCATTTAAATGTTGACCGCGGCTGCGTCTTAGGTGGTCCATCCGCTTAGTCCAATTTTGGCATTTCCACGTTTTTGAGTAACAGAGACCCAATTGGTGCGAACGGCGACGAATCGAAAATTGGTGGTCATCATTAACACTGGCCGATACAGCTGCGATATTTTCTTCAGTTCGCACTCTACGTAAGCGTGTTGGTGGTTTAATGTCCAACAATGTAAATTTGGTGCGAAATTTAGTCACAATAGCCCGAATAGCCGCTTCAGTGGGTCGATTAAACTGACCATAAAATGGAAGCGCGCAATGAACTTTCTTAACAGAGCACGCATTTTGATAATAAAATTCAATAATTTGCAAGCGTTATTCGTTTGTAAGACGATTCATGATGAAATGTCAAAGCATACTGAGCATCTTTCTCTCTGACACCATGTCTGAAATCCCACGTGATCTGTCAAATACTAATGCATGAAAATCCTAACCTCAAAAAAATCACTCTTTATTTCAATTCATAAAGTAAATATAAGGGAGCAATCATGGGGTATAGAGAGCGTATTTTCAGCTTTTGAAAATACCTTATCTCTCACGTACGTAGTATAAGACAACTTCATGATTCTATCATTTTTTCTCGTAAAAGCAACAAAATAAAGTATGAATTTGTAAAAACATATTTTACGTGGCTATGCAGTCAGCAATTCCATGATTCTATCAGCGGCCATTTTGTTGGTACCATTTTTATCCCCTTTTTCCAATTTTGCGCCCTCAAGAGTACGACTATCTAAACTCTGTTTATTTTACGTATCTACATAATTAGAGGGATGTACAAACCGAATTTCATCATTCTAGCTGTATTCGTTTAGTTGGTACTATTTTATCCCCTGTAGCCATTGTATCCCTTGGAAGTACGGATTTTGGAAAGTTCTTTTATTTTACGTGTCTACGCAATCAGAGTAATGTATACACCGAATTTCATTATTCTAGGTGCAGTCGTTAGGTTGGTACTATTTTTATCCCTCTATCCCATTTAACCCCTTAAATGTACGAATTTAGAAAAAATACTTTTATATTAGGTATCTACCCTACTAGAGGAATGTACACGCCAAATTTTCGCCAAGTTTCTATCTGTTGTCGTTTGGTAGGTACCATTTTTATCCCTTTTTGTCCCATTTCGCCCCCAACAAATAAAAAACACTCTATGGTGCCCTTTTATGCTATAAAGGGAATGCGCATTGCAAATATCAAGTAAATACAAGCTAATATGTTCAGTCCTTGTGAGGGAAAAAAATTTCCCTCTGGGCCGATTTCGCCCACTTTCAATCCCAACCGATCTACAACCGTAAGACACATTTAGGAAAAATTTTAACCTCCTAGCTCATTTCGTTCGGCCGCTATCGTGCTTTCAACAGATGGACATGGCTATATCGTCTTAGAATTTTACCACGACCCAGAATATATATACTTTATGGGGTCTCCGATGAATATTTCAAGGTGTTACACCATCCTGGAGGTGGAGGGTATAAAAATATCGTAGTGTGAATAAAAAATATCAAAATTTGCCTTATATGGCACCTCATTTATATTTAATATCGTCAGCCTCTAATCTGTCGATAATACTGTGAAATGCACTCCATGGTGGAGGGTATATAAAGTTCGGCCCGTCCGAAGTTAACGCCTTTTTTACTTGTTATTTTTTTTATTTTTTCTTTCTCTACCACTTTCCGAGTATTGGGATTTTTTCAAAACGTATTTTCAGTCCTTGTTAGGGAATTGGGCCGATTTCACCAGACATACGGACGGACATATATGGTCTTAGAATTTTACCACGACCCAGAATATATATAAAAAAATAATAATTTTATTAAAATTTCTAAAGAAAATTGTGAATTTCCTTTATAGGTTAGAAATTAATTAAAATTTTAATTGAATCTACGAATTTCTTATTTAAATTTAATCTTGTTGTGTTTGAAAGTTGAGCTAAAAATTATTGTTTTTAAATATTCTTAGTTTAGACTGATCTGAGCTTCTCAACAGCACCTCTAAGTAGGTGGGTACTTACAGAACTCCAAAGCTAAGATACCTTCCGCAACGTATGGCAGATGTTGCTAAACGCCACCGCTTACGCACAATGACGCCGCACAAATCAGTTCGTTCGTCGATTTCATGCAGTTTCAGCTGAGTTGCCATTGATTTAGAGTGTGTCATCCGACATCAATTTGAGTAACTATTCGCCTGACATTTAAGCTTTAACCGTAAACGAACGGTTTAAATGTAATTTTCGAAAGATTTTCTTTTCGAAATTAATTCAATTACGTTTTGTGGTGGTGCTTCTAGCCTCACTGCATTTGACGACGAAATCTGTGGCAATTGTTTATTGGCAATTTGTCATTTGGCAGCGTCGGTTTTTGTGTCTGTTTATCTTGGAAGAAGCCACTCTGGCAATTTATTCATTCAGCCAACAGCCCAGTCCTTTCATCTTGCCATCGAACATTGATGCTGGCTAGTGCTTCGGTCGGTCGGTGGATTTTTTGTGATTTGAGTGAGTATGTCGTGAGTGTGATGCACTCCATTACCAATCACCTGTGTATTCCATTAGCATTATAATAATGTTGGCCGGCCAATTCGTATGTACTTTCTAATGTTACTCTGGTGATTCTAGGCTTGGTTCAGCTTGGTTCGGCTTGGACAACAATGGTGGTCATTGGATTGGAAAAAGTTTAGAGAATCATTTACGGCTGCAGAGATTTGAGTTTAACGGACATAAGTGTGATTGATTAATTGTTTAATTAAAATTCCAAACAGTTATTTGAATTAGTCATGTCAGGCCGTTCATAGTTTTGAAATATTAATTGTGTGCGTGTGTGCCGGAGATTGCCAAGAGATTACAATTTTCATGAAATAAATGTTTCATTAATAGGCGGCTTTTCGGTCACCAACATTGTATTTCGTATATCAAATAATTTGTTATTTTTTCTGTTCACAATTCAGATGGGAAAACAATAATATTGGCTAATAGACATCGTCTATATGTAGCATACTAATTCTTAACGTTTATTTAATTTACAAAAATAAGAAAGAAAATGTCCGAAATCCTGTTTAAATACACGAAAAAATGGTAATTATTAAAGTACGTGTTAGATTATTGTCCCAACCGATCAAAAAGTAAACAATGAATATAAAACAAGTAAGAAATCGTCAGTCGGCTAAACCGACTTATATATACCCTTACTCTCAGAGAACATGTGTATGGAAGGACTTTAATTTTGCTTAGCACCGGAGTATGTTTGTGGGAGGTAATGTTCAAGTTTGTGCCAATTTGACCACATTTGTAAATAATTGTAAAAACAACATTAACTATGAAGTCATAATGGGTTTCAGGCACCGGTATAGGAGTTATGAAGCATTTAATTCTACCTAAAATAGAGACAATTGTGTGGGAGGTACCACAAGGGGTGTGGCAATATCGCCCATATTTCATGTGAACGTAACCTCTATAAAAGCATTGCCAAATATCAAATTTCACAGTATTCCGATCATCCGTATATAAGTTATAATAGCTTTACGGTGATTTGTGTGGGAGGTACTGGAAGGGGCTTGGCAAAGCCCGCCATATTTTATACACTTAAAGTGATTATGAAAACTTTATCAAATACCACAATATAGATTATTCCGAATATCCTTGTGGAAGATACATTGGTTTTAATTTAACATTCGAATATGGGCTATTTTTGTGGGTGGTACCAGAAGGGGCGTGGCAATTTCGCCCATCTTCGAACTTAAAATAAGTTTGGGAAAAATGTTACCATGTGCAATGTTTGAATCGATTCCTTAACGCCTTTCGAGAGTTTCGAGTCTTAAGTCACTCCTTCAATGCGTTACACTTTTGTCTGTCCCAAATGATATATACCCTCCTACTCTGTAGAGTGGGGGTATAACGAATGAGTGAATATGACATAAATCAGGACCTCCAAGCTCTTTTTAGATACAATACTGATTTCAATGGACGTACGGATGAATATAGCTAGATCATATTTTAATTTTATGACGATCATGGACATATGAGTCATTCATTGTAAAAAGTAAATTTAATTAAGTTTAAAATACTGGATTGTTAAAGTTTTCATCATTAAATAATTTGAAAATTAAAAAAAAAATAATTTTAAAGTGAAGTGAACTGTGAAGTTCTGTCGGCCCATCTATTCTTGTAATCAAAGTATAGGTTGTCCGTATAAATATATTTTTGTCCGATCTTAAAAAAAATTTGGCTCATGTAAGTTTTGTGGGCCAAGGACGAACGCTACTTAATTTGAAGTAAATCGGTTTAGATTTAGATATAGGACCCATACAAAATTCGTTCTCGAAATTTTCCGCTCTATGAGGATGTGACATATTTTACTCAACTTCCACTACACCATTTTCAAGTGTAATTCAAAAGACACCAGTTGAAATTCAGAAATTCCATTTGATATTAAAAAAATATTAATTGAAATTCAAAAATTCCATTTGAAATTCAAAAAATGACATTTATATTTAAAACTCGTCGTTTGAAATTCAAAACTCGTCATTTGAAATTCAAAAATTATTCCATTTTAAATTAAATAATTTTGTTTAGCCTTTTTGAATTGCAAATGGAATCATTTTTGAATTTCACATGAAAACCTTTGAATTTCAAATGTTGTCTTTTGAATTACAAATGGCGAGTTTTGAAATTCAATTGACATTTTTTGAATTTCAAATAGAATTTTTGAATTTCAAGTAATATTTTTTGAATTACAAATGACGAGTTTTGAATTTCAACTGGTGTCTTTTGAATTTCTTCTGAATTACAATTGAAAAAGGTGTAGAACCATCTGTGGTGAAAAAGGGTCTGATCGGTTCAGATTAAAATTCGAATTTCTTCAAATTTGCCACAGCACGTTATATTTCATCTAGAAACATTACCATAGATGTCATGAGTCAGATCGGTTAAGATTTAGATACAGGCCCTATAAAAACGTCGCTACCGATTTGACACTTTCAAAAATGGACATTTTTTTGCCCTCATAAGGACTGAAAATACCAATAATATTTCGAGTAGCATGTTTTTTGAATATGTCTGCTTATATTTGTTTGATATTTGGTATGTGCATTATAGCAAAAACGTGCAAAATAAAGTGATTCTTATTTGTAGGGTGAAATGTTGGCAAAAAGGGATAAAAATGGTACCTATCAAACGACAGCAGCTAGAAAACTGAGAAGCGGTGTGTACATTCCTCTAATTGAGTGGTGGATACATAATATAAAAGTATTTTTTCCAAATTTGTAATTTTAAGAGTTAAAAAGCGAAAACAGGGATAAAAATGGTACCAACCAAACGGCTACACCTAGAATTATGAAACTCGGTGTATAAAATCCTCTGCTTGCATAGACACGTAAAATGAAAGAATTTTTCGAAATTCGTAGTTTTAAGGGGTAAAATGTAAAAAGGGGATAAACATTATACCAATCGACTGCAGCTAGAATCAGGAAATTCGAAGTATACTTTTCTCTGACAGCGTATACGCGCAAAATAAAGAGGTTTTTCCAAATTTGTACCTTCAAGGGATACAATGGGAACAGAGGTTTAAAAATGGTACCAACTAAACCGCTACAGCTAGAATGATAAAATTCAGTGTCTTATTGCGTAGACAAGTAAAGTAAAGAGACTTAAGACAAACGATTTAAGTGCGTAAAAGGGGATAAAAATGGTACCAAAGAAATGGCCACAGCAAGAATCATGAAATTCGAAGTATACATTCCTCTGACTGCGTAGACACGAAAAATAAAAAAGGGGTTTCCAAATTCGTACTTTCAAGGGATCTAAGGAAGGGATTTGTACCAACTAAACGGCTAGAATGAGATTTTTTACTTTTACGGCAAAAATGGGTCGAATCATGAAGTTAGGTTATCTTACACTGTGTACGTGAGAGATAATGGATTTTCAAAATTTATAGCTTTTGAAATAATATAGGAAGGAAATACAACCAACCAAACGCCTGTAGCTGAAATGCACCCACTATCCCCCAATAGTTATGGTATCTAAGCACTTTTGAAGATTGCTGCATTATATTTACTTTTTGAATTGACTTGAAGAATTATTGCGATTCATATATAGTATAAACATATTGGTCGCCTTGCCTTATAAGCGTGGTTTAAAATAATTACAATTTTACATTTTTTTATAAAATTAATTTTTCAATATTTTTATTTGTTTTAATTTGGCTATATTAAAATATTTTAACATTTCCCTGTAATGTTACTGCACTTCTGAGGAATGCAAGTCGTAGTGGTGGGGATATAAAGTTCGGCACAGCCGAAGCTAACGTCGTTTTTACTTGTTTTTGTACCCTCCACCTCCAGGATGGGGGTATACTAACTTTGCCATTCCGTTTGTGACACCTTGAAATATCGACCTGAGACCCTATATATATTCTTGATCGTCATAAAATTCTAAGACGATCTAGCCATGTCCGTCTGTTCGTCTGTCCGTCTGTTGAAAGCACGCTAGCATCTAAACGAAAGGAGCTAGGACGTCCAAAATTTCCATAAATACGTCTTATAGTCATAGATCGGTTGGTATTAAAACTGTGGGAAATCGACCCAAAGGGAAAAAATTTTCCCTCACAAGGACTAAAACTACCCATAAAAATCCCTAATATTTTAGAATATTTAAGCATATTTTTTCAATATATCTGCTTGTACATACTTGATATTGGGTATGGACATTCCTCCCTATAACAAACACGTGCTCCATAAAGTGGTTCTATTCGTAGGGGGTGAAATAGAGATAAAAAAGGGATAAAAATGGTACATATTAAACGACAACAGCAAGAAACACGAAATTCGGTGTGTACATTCCCCTAATTGAGTAGATACATAATATAAAAGTATTTTTTCCAAATTCGTACACTTAAGGGGTAAAATTGGAATAGAGGGATAAAAATGGTACCAACCAAACGGCTACACCTGGAATAATGAAATTGCGTAGACACGTAAAATAAACAGATTTTTCTAAATTCGTACTTTTTGGGGTTAAAATGGAAAAAGATGTTAACAATAGTACCAGCCAAATGACGGCAGCTAGAGTCCCGAAATTCGGAGTACACATTCCTCTGACTGCGTAGACACGAAAAATAAAAGGTTTTTTTCCAAATTCGTACTTTCAAGGGATACAATTGGTACAGAGGGATAAAAATAGTACCAACTACAACTACTACAGGTAGAATGATGAAATTCGGTGTGTACATCCCTCTAATTGCGTAGACACCTAAAATAAAGAAATTTTAGAAAGTCGTACTTTTAAGGGGGTAAAATAGGAAAAAGCTAGAATCATGGAATGTGATGTATACATTCCTCTGACTGCATAGACACGTAAAATAAAAAGATTTTTCCAAATTCGTATTTTTTACTTTTGCGACAAAAATTGGTTGAATCATGAAGATAGGCTATTTTGCACTATGTACGTGAGATAATGGATTTTCAAAATTTGTACTTTTGGAATTAAAATAGAATGGAAATACAATCAACTGTAGCACCCACTATCTACCAATATTTATGGTATTTAAGCTTGAATATGGCTGTCTTATATTTACTTTTTGAATTGACTTGAAGTATTATTTCGATATGTAAACGTATTGGTAGTCTTGCTTATACGCTTGGTTTGAAATAATAAAAATGTTATATTTATTTATAAAATTATTTTTTCAAAATTTGTAAGTATTTTGGTTTGGCTATATTAAAAAAAAAAATATTTTCCTTTTATATTACAGCACTTCTACAAAAATCGACAATCTCTGTGGAATGTTATCCACGGTGGAGGGACCTAACTCCTTTGTTTTCTTTTTGAAAGTGTCCAGCTGAAAAATTTCTATTTTATCCCAATTTTTAGAAAATTTCTTACTGGTTCATCTTTGAGAAGATTTTCACGTTTTATTTCTTCGATTTTTTTGGAAAAAAATTAAACTTAAACCAGATAACACGAGTGGTTAAGTATTGACACTATGCCATAGTGTTGTCAGTATGATATTTTTGTTTCACAATAAAGATCCTACAAATAATCTCACAAAAAATGCGCATTTCCCTAGCTGGCTTTCGTAAAACAGGCGACTTAGCGAATTTAGCTGAGCCTCGTGGAGGAACTGTATATTTGCCTTAACTCCCCACTTGAAATATTAAAAACATCCATCCAAAAATTTAAGAGATTCTGTTTTTGTGTGTAAATAGAAATGTGGTTTCTTTTTGTATTTTTTGTCATATGAATCGTACGAAGCGAAATTTTTCATAAAGGCGGTTTATAAGAGACCGCCTAAATCTAAAAAAAAGGAAAAATCTATATACGATGTTTACAATTCCTTCATTTTCGCCGAATTTTCTTCTGGATGCGAGCCATTACACTTTGAGAATCCATATCAGAATATTCTATTCAAATATCTACCCGATCATTCCCATTAATGTTGAAAATCGTATAGACTTGTATTCTCCACCTTTTAATCGTTCGACACAATTGATAGGAGGAAATCTCATTGAAATTATTTGCAAATTTAAATTTAATGCAAATTACTTAGCAACGCAATTCACTTCATGGCCATATTTGAGCAACAATTCTGTCCGGCTATGCGATGTGCGCGGTGTGGTGTTGGACAGTGCTGCTGCTGCGACTGCTGACTGCAATGCTTGAAATGGACAATAACAATTTGTAAATATGCACTTCCTTGGACACTTTGAAAACTTCCAAAACTTTACAGTTTTTTTTTTCTTTTTGGACATCTCAAATTTGCCAAATTCAAACACAACGGGCGGACACAGGCACTCTCACACACACCGCGCGACACCATCCACCACCAGTCAAAGATTGGCCGAAAAAGTGCAACATAATGCAAATAATGCACTCTCAGGTTTCAGACCCACAACAAGACAAAGAGCCAGCGGCCAACGGGCAACAGCCACACAGACCGATTGTACACTCGATCCTATTGCTTTTTGCCTTAAATGGTAGCAGAATCAAGAAAGAAGACGAGACGACGACCGACCACAACAAACAAAGACTACGAGAAGCTAGTGCAGAAAAAAAGATAAAATAATATATCGAAAGAGTTTAAGAAAAATGCGTGAGTCTATTTTGCACAATATTATGGCAAAAAGGCATTTCCTTGTGGCAGCATTATTTCCAGCAACACAATCGAAACGAAATGTATTGAATCGAATGCTATCGAATCGTATGGAGTTGTCGCACACTGGGGCTGAAAATGCAAGTCGAGTTTGAAGTTAGGAGTAATTTAAAATATTATATTTCCAGTTGAAATATAAGGGGTTTTGCGAATTTTGGAAAAATTCAAATTGGAAACGAAATTTTTATGGGGGCTATATAACTCTGAACCGATCTAACACATATTTACCACAGGTGTTTCCAGTTGATTTTGAGGAAAATCTGTTAAAATACGTGGATTCTAGAGAGGAAAAATTCAAATTAGGAACGAAATTTGTATGGGAGCTATATATAAATCTGAACCACGTTTTTATAACAGGCGTTTCCAGTTGAAATATAAGGTGTTTTGCGAATTTAGAGGAAAATCTGTTAAAATATGTGGATTCTAGAGAGGAAAAATTCAAATTGGGAACGAAATTTGTGTGGGAGCTATATATAAATTTGAACCGATCTAACACATTTTTATAACAGGTGTTTCCAGTTGAAATATAAGATGTTTTGCGACTTTTGATGAAAATCTGTTAAAATATGTGGATTCTAAAGGGGAAAAATTCAAATTGGGAACGAAATTTGTATGGGAGCTATATATAAATCTGAACCGATCTAACACATTTTTATAACAGGTGTTTCCAGTTGAAATATAAGGTGTTTTGCGAATTTAGAGGAAAATCTGTTAAAAATATGTGGATTCTAAAGCGGAAAAATTCAAATTGGGAACGAAATTTGTATGGGAGCTATATATAAATCTGAACCGATCTAACACATTTTTATAACAGGTGTTTCCAGTTGAAATATAAGATGTTTTGCGACTTTTGATGAAAATCTGTTAAAATATGTGGATTCTAAAGGGGAAAAATTCAAATTGGGAACGAAATTTGTATGGGAGCTATATATAAATCTGAACCGATCTAACACATTTTTATAACAGGTATTTCCAGTTGAAATATAAGGTGTCTTGCGAATTTAGAGGAAAATCTGTTAAAAATATGTGGATTCTGAAGCGGAAAAATTCAAATTGGGAACGAAATTTGTGTGGGAGCTATATATAAATCTGAACCGATCTAACACATTTTTACTACAGGTGTTTCCAGTTGAAATATAAGATGTTTTGCCAATTTTGAAGAAAATCTATTGAAATATGTGGATTCTAGAGCGGAAAAATTAAAATTGGGAGCGAAATTTGTATGGGGGCTATATATAAATCTGAACCGATCTAACACATTTTTATAACAGGTATTTCCAGTTGAAATATAAGGTGTCTTGCGAATTTAGAGGAAAATCTGTTAAAATATGTGGATACTAAAGCGGAAAATTTCAAATTGGGAACGAAATTTGTGTGGGAGCTATATATAAATCTGAACCGATCTAACACATTTTTACTACAGGTGTTTCCAGTTGAAATATAAGATGTTTTGCCAATTTTGAAGAAAATCTATTGAAATATGTGGATTCTAGAGCGGAAAAATTAAAATTGGGAGCGAAATTTGTATGGGGGCTATATATAAATCTGAACCGATCTAACACATTTTTATAACAGGTATTTCCAGTTGAAATATAAGGTGTCTTGCGAATTTAGAGGAAAATCTGTTAAAATATGTGGATACTAAAGCGGAAAAGTTCAAATTGGGAACGAAATTTGTGTGGGAGCTATATATAAATCTGAACCGATCTAACACACTTTTACCACAGGTTTTTCTAGTTGAACTATAAGATGTTTTGCCAATTTGGAAGAAAATCTCTTGAAATATGTGGTATCTAGAGTGAAAAGGGTCAAATCGGGAGTGAAATTCGTATGGGGGATATATCTAAATCTGAACCGATTTTCTTCAAATGAAATAGCGTTCGTCCTTATCCCGAAAAACTTCGTTGTGCAAAGTTTCATTTGGTTCTGTCTACAATTGCGACCTGTATCGTGATTACAAGAATAGATGGACAGACGAACAGACGGACAGACCGACAGACGGACATCGCTAAATCGACTCAGAAAGTGATTCTAAGCCGATCGGTATAATTAACAATGGGTCTATCTCTATTCCTTTTGGGTGTTACAAACAAATGCTCAAAGACATAATACTCTCGTGGAGTGATTAAAAACCTTTATCTTGAGTATCCCATTTTGATCCTATAAGACCAATTTTTATACCCTCCACCTCCAGGATGGGGGTATATTCACTTTGTCATTCCGTTTGTAACACCTTGAAATATTCATCGGAGACCCCATAAAGTATATATATTCTGGGTCGTGGTAAAATTCTAAGACGATATAGCCATGTCCGTCTGTCCGTCTGTCCGTCTGTCCGTCTGTCCGTCTGTCCGTCTGTCTGTCTGTCTGTCTGTCTGTCTGTTGAAAGCACGATAGCGGCCGAACGAAATGAGCTACGAGGTTCAAATTTTTCCTAAATGTGTCTTATGGTTGTAGATCGGTTGGGATTGAAAGTGGGCGAAATCGGCCCAGAGGGAAAATTTTTTCCCTCACAAGGACTGAAAATACCCCTAATATTTAGAGTATTTCAGCATGTTTTTTGAACATATTAGCTTGTATTTACTTGATATTTGCAATGCGCATTCCCTTTATAGCATAAAAGGGCACAATAGAGTGATTTTTATTTGTAGGGGACGAAATGGGACAAAAAGGGATAAAAATGGTACCTATCAAATGACAACAGATAGAAACACGAAATTTGGCGTGTACATTCCTCTAATAGAGTAGATACATAATATAAAAGTATTTTTTCTAAATTCGTACTTTTAGGGGGTTAAATGGGGATAGAGGGATAAAAATAGTACCAACCTAACGGCTGCACCTAGAATAATGAAATTCGATATATACATTCCTCTGATTGCGTAGACACGTAAAATAAAAGAACTTTCCAAAATTCGTACTTTTTGGGGTTCAAATGGAAAAAGGGGATAAAAATAGTACCTACCAAATGACAGCAGCTAGAATCATGAAATTCGGAGTATACATTCCTCTGACTGCGTAGACACGAAAAATAAAACGTTTTTTCCAAATTCGTACTTTCAATGGATACAATGGCTACAGGGGATAAAAATAGTACCAACTAAACGAATACAGCTAGAATGATGAAATATTTTAGATAGTCGTACTGCATAGCCACGTACAATATTTTTTCCAAGTTCGTACTTTATTTTGTTGCTTTTACGACAAAATATGGTAGAATCATGAAGTTGTCTTTTACTGCGTACGTGAGAGATAAGGTATTTTCAAAATTTATACTTTTGAAATTAAAATAGGATGGAAATACAACCAACCAAACGACTGTAGCTGAAATCACACTCTCTATCCCCCAATATTTAGGGTATTTATGATTGCTCCCTTATATTTACTTTATGAATTGAAGTATTATATCCATTATATATATATATATAGTATACAAATATTGGTAGCCTTGGCTTATTAATTAAATGATACGACAATAACTAGAATCATGAAATTCGGTGTGTACATTCCTCTAATTGCATAGACACGTAAAATAGAGGGATTTTTCGAAATTCGTACTTTTAAGGGATATAATTAAAAAGAGGGATAAAAATGGAACCTACTAAACCGCTGAAGTTGAAATCATGAAATTCGGTGTATACATTCTGACTCGAAAAAGGGTTTTTTCGAAATTTGTACATTTGGGCGGAGAATGGGGCGAATGGGGATATCTTTAAGATTTATACTTTTCTTATCACTTTGTCTGTATCTGGAAATGCTTCTTTCTAATGGCGACTGACAATCGCCCAATATTTAGGCATGTTCACTTTCAAAATTACAGCATTGTATTTATATATAGTAGTAGATTTTAAACAGTGCGCATAAGTATACATTATAGTTTGAAATAGTAATCAAATATAGTAATGTGCATTAACATATCACAATTTTCGTAATATGGTTCTGCACTTCTATGTCTACAGCCTTTAATCTGCTGGTAATACTGTGGAATGCACTCCGTGGTGGAGGGTATATAAGATTCGGCCCGGCCGAACTTAACGCCTTCTTACTTGTTTTTAATTCATTATATCGTGAGTCCAAAGAGGAATGAATTTCAAAATTCAAGCTATTCAAGCCATTTGGTCCTAAACGCCCTTTTATCTTCAGCGTCTGCACAATCAGAGCGACGTAGCTGCGTTTTGATTGCTATTATCCTCATATTTGCATCAGTCGTTTGAAACTAAACTATCTCTTCATTTAACAACAACCCACTGTGCGCCGTAATACAACTAACAATGGAAGATTTATAATTTCTTAAAGACATGTGAGTTCAATAAATTTCCAGATTGTTGTCCAATCGTCTAGCTGGGGTTTAGTCCACCATTTAACCACCCACATGATAATTGTCGCATTATAACAATGTGACACACGCACACACACACAGGTACTACAAACTTGTACCTATGCTAGCCGACTGTGGCCAACAGACCTGTGCCGGCTGGAAGTGTCTTAAAGGGAGCCATAGATTTGCCACATTTGTTGTGATAAATCAAAAAACAAGACTTGTTTTCCGATTCGAATATATATTTTTTATTTATTTATTCATAAAAGAGTGCATTCAGACAAACATGCAATGGCTGTCTGTCGGTTTGTTTGTCTCTCGGAATAGTTGGTCTATAAATTTTTCTTTTCAAGCGACAAAAGGAAATGCTTTGTCAGAATGAGATTTGTTTGAAATTTGCAGTGAGTGAGATAGACTGAATTTATCGCGGGATTTGTAACACGATGCTGTAGTTTAGAGATAATCATTGGAAATATTATTTAAAGTATTCATTAAAAGAATGTTTTTAGGGAAATTTAAAATCCCGAGTGGACAAACGAACGTAAAGTGATTCGCCCATATAAATATTAATTTTAGTCGGGAATATCCACAACTTTTTTAAAGACAGCTTAAAGTAAGTTGTTTTAATTATTTTTAATTTTGACTGCAATCACGCATAAGTACCAGGGACTCTATCATGAACGTTTACTGACGAAGAGGTTTTTGGTTATTAAACAAGTAAGGAAAGGCGGGGCCGACTACGACCCTACACCACTCCCTGCGTATATTACTAAACCCAGAGAGAGCTGTAATGAGTTGAATATAGAGTGTTAAGTAAAGGAATCAGAAACTGATAATGAGCGGTGGCAATTTCTATGCGTAATACTCCAGGTTTGCTCCAGTGATGTAGAAAATACGTCTAAAATCGGGGTCTATTGTCCACGTCATCAGTAAGTGTTCCTATGTGAAATAATCCATGATCTGGAAAATTTGATCCAGATCCGATGTAATATGAAGCACTTAAAACAATAATATTGAAAATTGGTGGGACAGATGTATTTGGAAACATTGACGCATATGGTCCAATTTTCCTGTAGGTATTCCGAGAGTAAATATAATATGATCTGGAAAATTTGACCAAAATCCGATTACAAATGTAGATTTTATAGCGGTAATTGGACGGACATTTGTAGGGGGCTTGTAACAACACTTGGGGGTTGTACCATAACATGGGCCTATATAGTTCCCTTTAGGCATTCGTAGTGGAAATGAGTCATGATCTGCAAAATTTTATAAAGATCCGATGTAAGATATAGGTTCTGGAGCCACAATAGTGTAAAATGGGGGCCATTTGTACGGGGGTTATACCAAAATATGGACCCATATATATGTCAGACATTGATTAATCGATTCAGCTGGTGATTCTAAGCCGATCGGTATACTTAAAGGTAGGACTAGCTCGAATATTTCTTGGCGCTACAAACATTTGGCGAAAAACTATTAAACTAGAAATAATTTGCTTGAAATTCGCAAAAAAAAAATATTTCGATCTCCTACCAGAAAAAAGATACGGATTTTTTTAAAATTAACGTCTGACGAAATTTCTGATCCATCTACATTTCTCTTACTCAGAAGTACAAATTGGAAAACTTTCATTAAAATCGTATAACCTAAGAAAATTTTCTGTTCCGTTCCGTTCTGAAGGAGATGTAAAGAAATTTAGATTGATCTCGATATCTGCGATTGTTTTGAAAGTTTGTTTCGTCTCATAAAAATATTGTATACGTATTTTGGTAAAAAAAAACGTTTTTTTACGAGTTATGTCCAATTTAACAGTAAAAACCAGTAAGGAAAGGCTAAAGTCGGGCGGGACGACTCTATGATACACTCCACTTTCAATCCGAATACAATTTAATTCAGTGAAAAAGTGAAAACGGGAAGGATTTTTGTATCCTGTAAATGTATGTGTTTGACAAAAAATTTTAAATCGGAAAGGACATTTGTATGGGGTATATTGAAATCTGGAACGAAATAGGTGAAATATAATATGTATAGTTTGGCCAAAATGGGTTGAACATTTGGGAGCAACATTTGTATTTGCGCTTTATCTAAATCCGATCTTAGCCACTTTCACCATAGGTTTTTACTTGGATTATAAGCTGTTGTTTCAAATTTAAAGAATATATGTGGTTTCTAGAGCGGAAAATGTCAAATCGGGAGAGACATTTGTATGGGGGATATATCTAAATATGAACCGATCATACCCAATTTTTGCATAGGTGTTTCTAGTTGGATTATAACATGTTGTGCCAAATTTAAAGAAAATCGGGTACAATATGTGGTTTCTAGAGCGGAAAATGTCAAATCGGGAGCGACATTTGTATGGGGGCTATATCTAAATCTGAACCGATTTGCATCAAATTAAATAGCGTTTGTCCTTGATCCACAAAACTTACTTGTGCCAATTTTTGTTAAGATCGGACTATAATTGCGACCTGTAGTTTGATTACAACAATAGATGGACAGACAGACAGACGGACAGACGGACATTGATAAATCGACTCAGAAAGTGATTCTAAGTCGATCGGTATACTTAACAATGGGTCTATCTCGCTTCCTTTTGGGTGTTACAAACAAATGCACAAAGCCATAATACTCTCGTGGAGTGTATAAAAAGGAAGTTAGTTTTCCGCCAAATGTTTGTTATACCAAGAAATAATTGAGCTAGACCCACCTTTAAGTATACGGAATCACCAGCTGAATCGATTTGTCTGTCTGTCCGTTCGTCTGCTGTCCATCTAAGCTTGTTCGAACTCTACAGGTCGCAATTGGGGTCCGATTGTCATGAAATTTGACAGAAGTTACTTCTTTTAGCCAAGAAGGATCGGTATTGAATCAGTTCAGATTTAGATATAGCCACCATACAGATATCTCTATAATTTACACTATTACTTCTTTAGAATGCACATTTTACATGGGATCATGACCAAATTTTCAGGATCGTGTTATATTTGTACTACAAACAGCTCATGGGAAAGTGCACCACATAGGTCTTTGTTTTGATATAGCCCCCATACAAATGTACCTCCGATTTACAATATTACTGCTCTAAAATGCACATTTTACATCGGATCTTGATCAAATTTTCCACACAATGTTACAATTAGACTAGAAACACCTATTTTGAAAGCCAGCTATATAGGTCAATGTTTTGGTATAGCCCACATACAAATGGGCCCCCAGTTAACACTATTATCGCTCACAACCCACATCTTACATTGGATCATGATAAAATTTTGCAGATCATCTTATATTTCAATAAAGAATATTTGAACGTTATTTATAAAGGTCCACTTTTTAATGTAGCGTCCTTACAAATGGGCCCCCATTTTAATTATTACCTCTCTAGGACCCACATTTTACATCGGAAATTTTTCAAATTTTGTAGATTTGTATATTTCATTGTTTTTATAAGGCTGTATATAGCTCTATTAAATATTTTGATTCCGCCTGCCTCCTTACCTTGTATACAATCGATTTAATCATATTTGACACATCATATTTTTTATATTTTATTATAATTTTGTTATAAAAGTAACATCCAATCACCTTGGATTTTCTATTTTTCTGCCTAATTTCTATTCGTAAATAACACTAGTCAACAGTCAAAATGTACTCGGGATGCGATAATTTTTTCTGTGTAGATAACCTTGACATGAGCTCGAAAAACGCAATAAAAATTTTTTTTTCGTTTGGTTTTTTTTTATTATTTTTTTTTTAAATTTTAAAATTTTTTTTTGGTTAATTTGTTTCGTCCGGCATAACTCGGGAACCACTAGCCCGATTTAATTGAATTAAATTTTAAAAAATTTAAAATTACAATTCCCTTAATCTGTTCATATATTGTTTTCCTATACAAGCAACAGTTTCCAAGTTAAAAATGAATATATAATGGAAAAAACTTATTTTTTGCCTAAAGATTTAATTTTTTTTTTTTAAAAATCCATAAAAAATCCAAAATGAAAAAAAATGTCAAATCTTATTACTTTTACGTAAAGTCACATAACCTATGAGCAAAATGAGACAAAGATCATGAAAATCGATGCACGCGTTTCGCTTTTATTCGCAATTGAGTAAAGGTATGAATTTCAAAAATTTAAAAAATTTTTTTTTGGTTAATTTGTTTCGTCCGGCATAACTCGGGAACCACTAGCCCGATTTAATTGAATTAAATTTTAAAAAATTTAAAATTACAATTCCCTTAATCTGTTCATATATTGTTTTCCTATACAAGCAACAGTTTCCAAGTTAAAAATGAATATATAAAGGAAAAAACTTATTTTTTGCCTAAAGATTTAATTTTTTTTTTTTTAAATCCACAAAAAATCCAAAATGAAAAAAAATGTCAAATCTTATTACTTTTACGTAAAGTCACATAACCTATGAGCAAAATGAGACAAAGATCATGAAAATCGATGCACGCGTTTCGCTTTTATTCGCAATTGAGTAAAGGTATGAATTTCAAAAAATTGTTTTCTCTGCCTTTGGGACAGCCGCGATCGTCAACATCATTACACCAGGAGGAGTTGGACAGAAAGATTTAACTTCATCCCCGGCAGCGACAACGTGAAATATACACCACTCATAAAAAAGGAAAATGTTTTTCTCCCACCTCTTCACATAAAGCTCGGACTCATAAAAAACTTCGTGAAAGCTATCAACAAAGATGGCGAAGCGTTCGCCTATTTAAAAACCATTTTTCCTCACCTTTCATCGGCAAAGATTAAGGAAGGCGTTTTCGACGGTCCGCAAATTAAAAAGTTGTTGCAAGACCAACAGTTTGAGCACATTTTATCACCAAATGAAGCTGCAGCTTGGAACTCATTTCGGCAAATTGTTTCCGGATTTCTTGGAAACAACAAAAGCTCAAATTACAGAGAGATCGTCGAACAACTACTCCAAAATTATAAAAAAATTAGAGCAAATATGTCGCTTAAGATACATTTTCTACACTCGCACTTGGACTTCTTTCCGGACAACCTGGGCGATGTGAGTGACGAGCATGGCGCACATGTAAATTAAATTAAAATTACTTGGATTGGTATTGCATTCAAATCCTCGCGAACGTTTGCTCATTTTAACTATCGCGTTCGTCGACACTTGTTGAATGAGTAAAATCGATCAATGAAGACCTATTTATACTGTGTATTGTTTAGTATTTTACTGACAGGTACTTATAAATGGGTGTATATTTTTTTACGGTGGCTACATACCTGTTTCACCATGTGTGAGTCTTAAATTTTCCGAATAATGACCACCCTTAAATGTGGGTTGCATTTCTGTAAAAAAATAATACAGGTAGCCAACGGAAAACCCAAATAATTAAAAAAGTCCCCTTTCCTTTTTCCTTTTAATTGTTCACGCACATTTATTAGCGTTTATTACTTTGCTTACGCAATCATAAAAATTAAATAACCCTTTGTTTATTCCGTTTTGTTAATTCTGAGAATCAAAAAAAAAAAAGAAAAAACCTTACCATAGACAAAGTTGTGCATATGTCGAGCAAATTTTTGAAATTCATACCTTTACTCAATTGCGAATAAAAGCGAAACGCGTGCATCGATTTTCATGATCTTTGTCTCATTTTGCTCATAGGTTATGTGACTTTACGTAAAAGTAATAAGATTTGACATTTTTTTTCATTTTGGATTTTTTATGGATTTAAAAAAAAAAATTTTAATCTTTAGGCAAAAAATAAGTTTTTTCCTTTATATATTCATTTTTAACTTGGAAACTGTTGCTTGTATAGGAAAACAATATATGAACAGATTAAGGGAATTGTAATTTTAAATTTTTTAAAATTTAATTCAATTAAATCGGGCTAGTGGTTCCCGAGTTATGCCGGACGAAACAAATTAACCAAAAAAAAATTTTTAAAATTTAAAAAAAAAATAATAAAAAAAAACCAAAATTTTTATTGCGTTTTTCGAGCTCATGTCAAGGTTATCTACACAGAAAAAATTATCGCATACGGAGTACATGAATTTTTTTTCAATTTGTTGAGTAGTGTAATCTGCACTATAGATAACTAGATAACAAAAACTTTGTAGAGTATAATACAGTCGTTCTATTCGATTGAAATTTTTGCTATATGTACGCACATATCCGTATCCTTTTTATAAATTCAACAAATGATAAATAACCTAAGAAAAATGTCAAAAATTAACAAGATTTTCTTTTCAACCCCACACTACTACTGCATCCACGATGGATTCTCCAGTTTGCAACTGTTTGTAGTAGGCAGTCCAAGTAGTTGGAAATTTCTTCATTTAAACTGAATAAACAAGATTATGAGTATATTTGTGTAAAGATTAAAATTGAAGTATTGAAAATTTTTTGTTGTTTTTGCCTTTTTTATTATGCTGGCTATCGTGATTTATGAGCAGCAACAGTGCAGCATATCAGATACGTATTAGGCCGCATCAATTTGATATCGGTTTTAAAAATTAAATTTTTAAATATCAGTAAATGTTTCAGTCCGATTACATTATTCGTTAGATCTAACAAAAATTTTGTGTCTAAAGTAAAAATCGCATAATCTGACTAGCATTGGGAAGGAATCATATGCAAATTTGGACAGTCTGTCAGACTTTTCAATTTTTTTGAAAAAAAATATTTTATTAGTATTTATTTGTTATCATTAATTTATTTTTTAACTCTTTTTATCCTTGCCCCTTTTCCTCTTAAACAGGGAATTTGCAAAAATCGATACGTCCTTATATCTGTGTAAGTGCACACTGTGAATACTTGTACTACTCGTACTACTATGGGCTGCCACAAAGGCACTGCTCAGTATGAGTACCAACACCACTCACTTGCCACAATTTCCACCAACATTCATCCCCACTCACAACACACTCGCACACACATCATCCAGTGATGTTACAAGTAGTCTCCTACCTCTTTTTGCACCAATGCCATAGTGTGCCCCTGCTGCATGCATGTCCTACCATTTGGAGGCTACCACCTTCATATTTGTAGTACTTACTTACAATATCCATTGGTTAAGTTATTTTTACATAATGATTAACTTTAAATAAAATTGTCAGGAATACAAGCGTAAAGTTTAGATGGGGTGACCAGACCTTTCACACTTGGAAAATAAATGTCCACAATTTTGCAAGTCATTCATTTGATTAGGGAAGAATTATAATAATAATTCAGTGTTTCTCAAACAACTGCGTACTTCTCACCACAAGAGGATACAATTAAGATTTGGATTCTCGGAAAGCGTCGGGAAAAATTCTCGGGTATTTGCTACTTTTCAAGTTCCCGAATCCCGCGATTCCCGGGACTTCAAAAGAAATTCAAAACTAAAGCAAATTACATACAAAGGATTATCCAGTAGATGTTTTGTTCATCATCTAGCTAATGTTCACTATGTGAATGTTTCATGCAGCTACAGTAAACTCCAAAAACAACAAAAAACAGAAAATTGACAGAAAAACAAAAAAGAATTAAAGATTTTATACAAATGTAATTTCACTAGGAATAATAACTTGAGGTTTCCTTATACGAGAGTCATTACCACCTAAATACTTCTAATTTCTTAAATCCGAAAAACTGTGCTGAAAGTCATTCTAGTCTTTGATAACAATGTCAAGGGAAAATGGTTTCCAATGTAAACAAAATTGTTAAATGCAATGACGATTTAGTTTAGAGAAATAATAATTTTAAAATAAAAACAAATTTTCGTTCAAAATGTTATTTTAATGTTAATGTACGATACTTGAGAACACTGAAATTATGTTGTTTCGAATATATTCCACTATAGGGTAATTCTACCAAAAAACGACCCAAAAACTATCGTTTTGGAAAATCATTCTCTCCGAATTGGATGAATTTTAACATACATACTTTCTACTCACACTTGTATGGCGTAGTTTTGTACTCTTGGGAGTTTTTATGACGAGATAGCCTTTTAAAAACTGTATCTCCTTGTAGCTCATGCATTCCAAAAATTTAAGAAATTGAATATTCTTAGAAAAATGTTCTTCTTGTCGTCTTCTGTAGTTTAGCTTATTTCTATTCTCTCCAAGATAACAGATGTTCAGAATGATTCAGAAATTATTATAGTTATATCAAAATGATTTCCTATTTCAGAAAGACACAACTGAAGTTTTTAGGGTATTCACTTGGGCGGGTTGATTTTTTTCAAAATCGTATAGCAAAAACGTAAACTACATACAATTCTAAGAAAATTCTCCGAATAAAACCATGTGCGCCTCTCGACTTGAAAATGTATGTGCTTAGGTGAATATTTTTTTTTTATAAAAAAATTTGAGTGTAGACAAAATATAAAGTGCAAAAGAACAACCTTACTAAACAATTTTATTCAGAAAATTCGATTTCTTTTTGGAAAAATCGATTTTTTAAGATTTATTTTTTTTTGGGAAAGGAGGGCATATAAATTTTCAAGTCGAGCCACATTTCACTACTTTCAATCCTAACCAATCTACAACTATTATACGTATTCTAGGAAAACTTGAACGTCCTACTCCTTTCGCCTTAGAATTTTATAACGATCAAGAATATAGATACTTTATAGGGTTTCAGGTCGATATTTCAAAGGTGGTACAAACGGAATGACAAAGTTAACATCCTGGAGGTGGAGGATTAAAGTATCTAAATTTAGTAGCTGGTGTGTACTATTATACACTCCACCAGAGTATTATGTCTTTGTGCATTTGTTTGTAATACCCAAAAGGAAACGAGATAGACCCATTGTTAAGTATACCGATCGTCTTAGAATCACTTTCTGAGTCGATTTAGCAATGTCCGTCTGTCTGTCTGTCTGTCGGTCCGTCCATCTATTCTTGTAATCACGATGTTTTTCGGGATAAGGAACGCTATTTAATTTGAAGAAAATCGGTTCAGATTTAGATATAGCCCCCATACGAATTTCACTCCCGATTTGACTCTTTTCACTCTAGATACCACATATTACAACAGATTTTCTTTAAAATTGGCAAAACATCTTATATTGTAACTACAAACACCTGTGGTAAAAATGTGTTGGATCGGTTCAGATTTATACATAGCTCCCATACAAATTTCTCTCCCGATTTGACTTTTTCCGCTCTAGAGACCACATAATATATCAGATTGTCTTCAGATTTGGTAAAAAATCTTATATTTCCACTAGAAACACCCATGGTGAATATCGGTCAGATCGGTTCAGATTTATATATAGCTCCCATACAAATTTCGCTCCCGATTTGACTTTTTCCGCTCTAGAAACCACATATTGTATCAGATTGTCTTCAGATTTGGCAAAACATCTTATATTTAAACTAAGAACATCTATGGTGAAAATAGTTCAAATCGGATCAGATTTATATTTAGCCCCCATACAAATGTCGTTCCCGATTTGACATTTTCCTCTGTAGAAACCACATATTGTACTCGATTTTCTTTAAATTTGGCACAACATCTTATAATCTTACTAGAAACACCTATGCAAAATTTGGGTAAGATCGGTTCAGATTTAGATATAGCCCCCATATAAATGTCGCTTCCGATTTGACTTTTTCCGCTTTAAATGCCACATATTCGAATCGATTTTCTTTAAATTTGGCACAATATCTTATAATCTAACTAAACAAAACTATAGTGAAAGTGGGTAAGATCGGTTCAGATTTAAATATAGCCCAAATTCAAATGTTGCTCCCATAAGTTTAACCGATTTGGCCAAACTATACATTTTATATTTCACCTATTTCGTTCCAGGAGGTTTCAATATATCCTCATAAAAATGTCCTTTCCGATATAAAATTTTTTGTCAAACACATACATTTACAGGATACAAAAAACCTTCCCGTTTTCACTTGTTCACCGAATTGAATTGTATTCGGATTGAAAGTGGAGTGTATCATAGAGTCGGCCCCGCCCGACTTTAGCCTTTCCTTACTGGTTTTTAATATTGGCAATATCAAAATGTTGTTTAAATGTTTATATACTCCTCGAGAGTATTATGTCTTTGTGCATTTGTTTGTAACACCCAAAAGGAAGAGAGATAGACCCATTGTTAATTATAGCGATCGACTTAGAATCACTTTTTGAATCGATTTAGCAATGTCCGTCCGTCTGTCTGTCCGTCCATCTATTCTTGTAATCACGATACAGGTCGCAATTGTAGACAGACACAAATGAAACTTTGCACAACGAAGTTTTTCGGGAAAAGAACGAACGCTATTTAATTTGAAGAAAATCGGTTCAGAGTTAGATATAGCTCCCAAACGAATTTCACTCCCGATTTGACTCTTTTCACTCTAGATACCACATATTACAACAGATTTTCTTCAAAATTGGCAAAACATCTTATATTTCAACTAGAAACACCTGCGGTAAAAATGTGTTAGATCGGTTCAGATTTATATATAGCTCCCATAAAATTTCGCTGCCGATTTGACTTTTTCCGCCCCAGAAACCACGAATTTTCGCCGAATTTCTTCAAAATGAGCATAACAGGCTATATTTGAACATTTTTCCATGTTTGGATATAGCCCCGATACAAATATTCTTATCGATTTTACAAATCGAACCGGGTCATATTAGCCTATGATTAGGAAACATACGAAAATTCTTCCCGTTTTCACTTTTTTACCGAGTTGAATTGTATTCGTTTGGAAAGTGGAGTGTATCATATAGCAGGCCCCGCCCGACTTTAGCCTTTCCTTACTTGTTATACCCTACACCACTTCGTGGTCTAGGGTATTATAAATTAGTTTTCCGCCAAATGTTTGTAACACCAAGAAATAATTGAGCTAGACCCACCTTTAAGTATACGGATCGGCTTAGAATCGCCAGCTGAGTCGATTTAACGATGTCTGTCTGTCCGTCTGTCCGTCCGTCCGTCTGCTGTCCATCTAAGCTTGTTCGCACTCTACAGGTCGCAATTGTTGTCCGCTTGTCATGAAACTTGGCAGAAGTTATTTTTTCTGGCCAAGGACCATTGGTATTGAATTTGGAGGAAATCGGTTTGGATTTAGATATAGCCCCCATACAAATGCCGGTCCCGATTTGACATTTTCCGCTCTAGAAACCACATATTGTACCCGATTTTCTTTAAATTTGGTACAACATCTTATATTCCAACTAGAAACACCTATGCCGAAATTGGGTAAGATCGGTTCAGATTTAGATATAGCCCCCATACAAATGTCGCTCCCTATTTCACTTTTTCCGCTTTAGAAACCACATATTGTACCCGATTTTCTTTCAAATTGGCACAATATCTTATAATGCAACTAGAAACACCTACGCAAAAATTGGGTAAGATCGGTTAAGATTTAGATATAGCCCCCATACAAATGTCGCTCCCGATTTGACATTTTCCGCTCTAGAAACGATATATTGTACCCGATTTTCTTTAAATTTTGCAGAACATCTTATAATCGAACTAGAAACACGTATGCAAAAATTGGGTAAGATCGGTTGAGATTTAGATATAGCCCCCATACAAATGTCGCTCCCGATTTGACATTTTCCGCTCTAGAAAAGACATATTGTACCCGATTTTCTTTACATTTTGCAGAACATCTTATAATGCAACTAGAAACACGTATGCAAAAATTGGGTAAGATCGGTTCAGATTTAGATATAGCCCCATACAAATGTCCTTTCCGATTTAAAATTTTTTGTCAAACACATACATTTACTGGATGCAAAAATCCTTCCCGATTTCAATTTTTTACCAAATTGAATTGCAATGAGAATTGTTTGGGTGATGCCCATATGTCCATACTTTGGTATACTACTGTATAATTTGTATTTGTCTGTCGGACAATTGGATCAATTACCATATTATTTACCATATTCGTTAAATTTGACTAAAGATGATTTTATAGCATATAAATTATATTCATATAATTTATATAATTTGTATGAACTACATAAAATTGCTCCCATGAAATACCTGGGTTTAGTTATCAAAGCGAGGTACATACGCAGGGAGTGGTGTAGGGTATTATATAGTCGGCCCCGCCCGACTTTAGCCTTTCTTTACTTGTTTTACCTAGGATAGAGAGGGAGGTACTTGAAGGGGCGGGGCTAAAGCGTAAATATACTTTTGATATATATAAAGTGATTATAAAACAAGTAAGGATTGTAGTGATTATAAAACAAGTCGGGCGGGGTCGACTATAAGATACACCCCACTTTCTATTCGAATACATTTCAATTCGGTAAAAAAATAGATTTTGGTATGTTTCCTAATCATAGGCTAATATTACCTGACCAATTTGTCAAATCGGAGTTATATCCAAACATGGAATGGTGTAATCCACTTACACAATAGGTTCTTCCAGTTCAAGTGTAACGTGTTATGCTCAATTTGAAGGAATTCGGCGAAAATATGTGGTTTCTGGGAAAAAGTTTGGGAGCGAAATTTGTATGGGAGCTATACCTGAACCGATCTGACCTAGTTGCAACAATGCCAAATTTAAAAACAATCTGATAAAATATGTGGTTTCTAGAGCGGAAAAAGTCAAATTGGGAACAAAATTTGTATGGGGCCTATATCTAAATCTGAACCGATCTTACCCAATTTCTGCATAGGTGTTTCTAGTTAGATTATAAGATGTTGTGTCAAATTTAAAAAAAAATCGAGTACAATATGTGGCATTTAAAGCGGAAAAACGACAAAACGGGAGCGACATTTTTAAGGGGCTATATCTAAATCTGAACCAATTTTCTTCAAATTAAATAGCGTTCGTTCTTGTCCCGGAAAACTTCATTGTGCTAAGTTTCATTTAGTTATGTCTACCATTGCGACCTGTATCGTGATTACAAGAATAGATGGACAGACGGACGGACGGACATTACCAAATCGACTCAAAAAGTGATTCTAAGTCGATCGGTATAATTAACAATGGGTCTATCTTTCCTTTTGGTGTTACAAACAAATGCACATGGAAACAAATACTCTCATGGAGTGTATAAACATTTTCAAATATCAAATTGCAAACATGAATATTAATATGCGTCATTTGTGTGGGAGGTACCAGTAGGGGCGTGGTAATTTCGGCCACATTCGAACTTAACCTATGTTTGGGAAAAATATTACCAAGTGCAAAGTTTGAATCGATTCCGTATCTCCTTTCGAGAGTTATCGTGTACACGAGCCAGCCAGACAGACGGACGGACGCAAGGACATGGCTCAAACACCTTAAAAAGTCGTGAAACGGATTAAGTCCAAACATACTTAGGGTCTTAAGTCACTCGTTCAATGCGATACACTTTTTTTCTGTCCCTACTCTGTAGAGTGAGCATATAAAAATAATTAATTTTTCTAATACAAATAAATGTATCGACAATCTTTAGCGCGGTAAAAAAATCAATCCTTTTCATTTTATAGAGCTGTTTGCTTCTCCTGTCATATTACGAAGGTGAGGGTTGCTTCTTTGTGCATTTTTGATGCACTATTCGCTAATGTTTGTTGACTTTCACTTCATTATTTCAAGGTGACTGATATAATACAGGCACCTCTTCACCTGGCCACCCTATCCGCTAGCCCTTTACCTCGTTGTCGTAAATATTACAAATTGTAAGTTACCAACTCCTCAACATCACCGGCAACAGCATCATCCTCCTCATCTTTGTCGTCATGGCCGTTGACGATGCTGCAGCCAACAACATTCAAAACTTCCATCTTCCTGCTGCTGTGCCACCATCTTGCTGAGTTGTTTTTATTTTTTTTGTTTTTCTGTTCAAGAAAAACGCCCGCGTATTTGTAACTTTTACGTTTTAGTGTTACTCGTAACTCTCTCGGCTCAAAGTTAATATTGAATTTTGTAGTTTCAGTAGGAGTTTTTGCCCTGCAGGATGCAATTGTCTGTTTAAGAGCTCTCATTCTGACAACAATAAAACAAGTACCAAACATGTTCCCGATTCGTTCTTTTCGCTTCCTTCATGCGATTATTCATTCATTTTCATTCTCGTTGGTTGTTGGTTTCGTTGGCGTATCTTGTTGTTGTCGTGGCTGCTGGTGGTGCTGGTGCTGGAGCTGCTCCTTGGCAAGATGCATATGATCGTCAGCGTTTTATGGGTATGATGATACATGGATGCCCAGTGATTTATTATGGGTTCGGTGTAAAATTGTCTGTTCCACGTATGGCAGTCAGAAGCTGTTGGTATTGTTAAAATAACAATAATGAGGTTAAGGTACAAATCGAAAATGTGGGCATGCAGGAACGCAAATGAACGTATGGACGAAGGAAAAAATCGATAAACGTGGGGGTAGTCACCTTGTATCATGTCCAATTTTTCAATATTTGTGAGGTTGCCGGCAATAAATTTCCTCAAATGTCCTGATAAGAGTATGAGTGAAGAACTACAAAAAGATCGTACGTACGACACGATATTTTTATACCCTCCACTTCCAGGATTGGGGAAACCATATAAAGTACATATATTCTTGGTCGTCATAAAATTCTAAGACGATCTAGCCATGTCCGTCCGTCCGTTGAAAGCACGCTAGCATCTAAACGAAAGGAGCTATGACGTCCAAATTGTCCACAAATGCGTCTTATGGCCGTAGATCGGTTGGAATTGAAACTAGCCGAAATCGGCCATAAGAGAAAATTTTTCCCTCACAAGGACTAATAATACCCGTAATAACCCCTAATATTTTAGAGTATTGAAGCATATTTTGCAATATGTCTGCTTGTACTTACTTGATATTTCGTAAGATCATCCCCCCTATAACAAAAACGTGCACCATAAAGTGATTTTATTCGTAGGGGGTGAAATGGGCCAAAAAGGCATAAAAATGGTACATATTAAATGACAACAACTAGAAACACGAAATTCGGTGTGTACATTCCTCTAATTGAGTAGATACATACTATAAAAGAATTTTTTTTAAAATTCGTACTTTTAAAGGGTATAATGGGAATAGGGGGATAAAAATGGTACCAACCAAACGGATGCACCTAGAATAATGAAATTCGGTGTATACATTCCTCTGATTGCGTAGACACGTAAAGTAAACGGATTTTTCGAAATGCGTACTTTTTGGGGTTAAAATGGAAAAAGGGGATACAAATTATACCAACCAAATGACAGCAGCTAGAATCATGGAATTATTAAATTCGGAGTGTACGTCCCTCCATTTGTGTAGACACATAAAATAAAGAGATATTAGAAAGTCGTACTTTAATGGGGTAAAATGGGGAAAAGGGTATAACAATGGTACCCAACAAATAGCCGCAGAAAGAATCATGGAATTCGGTGTATACATTCTTCTGACAGCATAGACACGCAAAATAAAAACATTTTTCCAAATTCGTTTTTATTACTTTTACGACAAAAATTGGTTGAATCATGAAGTTAGGGTATCTTGCACTGTGTACATGAGAGATAATGGATTTTCAAAATTTGTAATTTTGGAATTAAAATAGTATGGAAATAGCCGTTTTATTGTTGCCAAATGTAATCCCATTTAAATCCTGGTGGTACAAATATCGAAAGATCTGTTTATTTTATACATCTACACAGTCAGGTCAATGTACACGAATTCATTTCATTATTATAGCTGCAGCCGTTTGGGTGGTAACATTTTTATCCCCATTCGCCCCATTTCCCGTCTCACAGTCAGATGAATGTATACAATTTTGAAAAATCCCTTTATTTTACGTATCTAAGCAATAAGAGGTATCAACATTCCAATGGTCATGCTTCTAGCTGTTATCGTATCATTGGTACCATTTTTATCCCTTTCGTTTGTCCCATTTCGCCGGCTAAAACTTTTATTTTCTTTTTGGTGCTTTCACGCTACAAGAGGAAGGTACGCAGCAAATTTCATGTACATATAAGCAAAAATTTTCAACAAATGCTTAAATAGTCTAAATATTAGGGGATATTTTCAGTCCTTGTTAGGGAACAATTTTTCCCTCTGTGCCGATTTCGCCCACTTTCAATCCCATCCGACCTGCAACCATAAGACTCATTTAGAGAAAATTTGAACCCCCTAGCTCGTTTCTTTCGGCGTCTAGCGTGTTTTCACAAGACAGACGGCTATATCGTCTTAGAATTTTACCACGACTCAGAATATATAAACGATATGGAGTCTCCCATGTATATTTCAAGGTGTTACAAACGGAATGACAAAGTGAATATACATACCCCCATCCTTAGGTGGAGGGTATAAAAAACGTTTGTGAATAATTGTAACCTTCAAGAATTTCCAATCCTTTTAAACGCATATAAACATTTCCATGTCCCATCCAATTTTCGTATATGAGTCTTTCCATGTCAAGCGGTACAATTTTTAACCTCGATAGCTGCGATTGTTTTGAATGTTTGTGTATGTATTCTTCTCATAAAAATGTTATACGAATTTTTGAAAAAAAATATATAATTTTTTTAACGAGTTATGACCAATTTAAGAAAAAAAAAATAAAAAAATTCAAAACGGTGTGTTCATTCAATCGCCTAAAACTCCTGAAATACATGTTTACACTTTTAAAAATTATTAGTTTTTGTGTTGTTTGATTAGTGATCGATTGATTGATTTTCTATGAGTTTTGAATGTAATACATTCGAATTTCAGATATTCGATCAAGAAATTTCTTCTTTCGAAGGAAATCTTTGTTTTTGATATTGAAAAAGAGGAGAACCACACTCAACCATACACACATTTGACCATATACGTATTTCATTGCCCTGTGTAGGGACAAATCAACAGTGATCTTTCTGTATGGAGTGCTTGCGTCATCGGTTGTATATATATCTACATTTATATGAAAATCACAACAACATCTATAGTGAAATTTACAATTTTATTTCTTTTATTTTGATTTTCGGAATGATAACATCAATTTGAAACTTTAAAGTTGAGTGCATTTGTTTGTAACATCCAAAAGGAAGCCATTTAGACCCATTGTTTAGTATACCGATCGACTGAGAATAACTTTTTGAATCGATTTAGCCATGTAGCGCCTGTCTGTCCGTCCGTCCGTTCATCTATTCTTGTAATTAATTCGCAATTATTGTCCGATCCTAACAAAAATTGGCATAATTGAGTCATGCGGCCCAATTTGAAGCAAATCGGTTCAGATTTAGATATTGTCCCCAAACAAATTTGACTTTTTCCGCTCTAAAAAAACATATTTTACTCGATTTGCTTCAAATTTGACACAATACCTTCAACAATTCAAATAAAAACATCTATGGTGAAATTGCTCTAGATCGGTTCAGATTTAGATATAGCTCCCATACAAATTTCGTTCTCCATTTAAGTTTTTGCCCTAGAGCGCATCACATATTTTAACCAATTTACTTTAAGTTTGGCACAATGCCTTATATTTCACCTAGAAACATCTGTGCTAGAGCGCCCCGGTAGTCGAGTTAGTAACATGCTCGGCTATCAGCGTGGGGGTCGTGGGTTCGATTCCCACCAGAGGCTCTGGTCTGTCGCTGCAATAACTAGCTACAATGGTCTTTGTCACCCCGGCTCAATCCCTTGACCCAAAATTAGAATATAAAATTTACTTTGTATTGTAATTCATAATAAACAAGTAAGGAAACGCTTTAATTACTAAACCTTACTAAACCCAGGTATTTCATCGGAGCAATTTTAGGTAGTTCATATAAATTATACAGTTTCTTTAAATTCATCTTTAGTCAAATTTAATGATTAAATTTTCCAGCAGATATTCCGAGTAAAGTAAATCGGACGGACATTTGTAGGGGCCTATAACAACACTTGAGGCCTGTACCAAAACATACGCCTATATATTTCTCATTCACGGTAGGTATTCCTAGTTGAAACATATAATGATCTGCAAAATTTGTAAGATGTAGTTTCCAGAGCTGTAATAGAGCAGAATGCGCCCCATTTGGGTTATACCAAAGTATGGACATATGGGCATTCCCCCATCAAGTCCGCGAAGGCTAAAGACAGACGGAGCCACTATATGATACACCCCACTTTTTATCTCATTACAATTCAATTCGGTAAAAAAGTGAAATCGGGGAGGATTTTTGAATCATGATGTATGTGTTTGACAAAAAATGTTAAATCGGAAATGCCATTTGTATGGGGGTATATTGAAACCTGGAATGATGTGACCCGCTTTCACCATGTATGTTTATTGGTGAAATATAATATGCAAAGTTTGGCCAAAATCGGTTAAACATTCGTGAGCGACATTACCCACTTTCAGCATAGGTGTTTCTAGTTCGATTATAAAATGTTCTGCCAATTTTAAAGAAAACCGGGTACAATATGTGGATTTTAGAGCGGAAAAAGTCAAATCAGGAGCGACATTTGTATAAGGGCTATATCTAAATCTGAACCGATCTCACCCACTTTCAGCATAGGTGTTTTTAGTTGGTTTGTAAAATGTTGTGCCAATTATAAAGAAAGCCGGGTACAATATGTGGCTTTTAGAGCAGAAAAAGTCAAATCGGGAGCGACATTTGTATGGGGGCTATATCTAAATCTGAACCGATTTCCTCCAAATTCAATACCGATCGTCCTTGGCCAAAAAAAGTAACTTCTGCCAAATTTCATGATAATCGGGCAACAATTGCGACCTGTAGAGTGCGAACAAGCTTAGATGGACAGCAGACGGACAGAGCGACGGACGGACAGACAGACATCGTTAAATCGATTCAGCTGGTGATTCTAAGCCGATCCGTATACTTAAAGGTGGGTCTAGTTTGATTATTTCTTGGCGTTACAAACATTTGGCGGAAAACTAACTTAAAATACCGTAGTCCACGAAGTGGTGTAGGGTATAAAAACATCTGTGATAAAAGTGAGTGAGATCGGTTCAGATTTAGATATAGCTCTCATACAAATTTCGCTATCGATTTAACTTATTCCGCTCTAGAGTCCTCATATTTTAACCGATTTTCTTCAAAATCGGAACAAAACCATATACTTGAACGAGAAACATCTGTACATATAACTCCCATACAAATGTCGCACTCGATTTGACCTTTTCCGCTCTAGATCCAACTTATATAGTATCCTTACAAAAAATCGTTCCCGATATCACCTTTTTCCCCCGATAATGGGGTAGAAAGTGGAGAGTATCATACAGTCGGGCCAGCCCCACTTTAGTCTTTCCGTACTTGATGAATAATTGTAAAATAATAAGTTTGAAACCAGCTTTTAGACAGCTCACATACGCTGTTGGAGAGATATGCTTGACGAATTGCACTATTTTAGCTGAACTTCCTTCGTGTGTATCATTTTTATCTTTTCCCATCCAGTTTCGAACAAAAAATACACCCTTAGACCGCTTTACATCCTCGATCTCATGTCTGTAGACATTATGCTGTACATCTAGGTTGGTACTATATTTGGTACCATATTTATCCCTTTTCGTTTCCCATCCTCCTTAAAAGTAAAAGTACAATAATTTGGTTGGTACCATTTTTATCCCTTTTCTATTTGGTCAGAGGAAGACTCTAGCTGCAAAACTTAGCTTGGTACCATTTTTGAAAAAAAAAAATCTTTTTTGTTGCTCTTCAACTTTCGTTTCAACGTTTCATTTTTTCCTTTTTTGTCCCGATCACCCCTTAAAAGTACAAATTTCTAAAAATTCATTCACGTTGTGTGTCTACTTGTTCAGAGGAATTTACACGCCGATTTTCACGATTCCCGCGACAATAGTTCGGTTGGTGCCATTTTTATCCCGTTTTCCCTTAAACGTACAAATTTCTAAAAAATCCACGTATGTTGCCAGTATACGTTATCAGAGGAATGTACGTATCGAATTTAACGACTATAACTGCAATATTTAAATTGGTACCATTTTTATCCATTTTCGAAAAATCCCCATTTTGTCGCGTGTTAATGGAAAAACACATACCGAATTTCATGTTTCTACCTACTGCCGTTTATTCAGGATGAAGGTTCCATGTCCCATTTTACCCCTAAAAGTACGAATTTTATTAGTCCGCGTCTCCGTAATATTTGGAACCACCCTCCTAATTTCATGATCCTGGCTTCTGCCGTTTGGTCGATGAGTCAGTCAGTAACGCAACAGTTTTATAAATATAGATTTGGTAGAACTTGATAACTGAATGTTGCCCCAAAAGGCTTGCTTCTGTGACCTTGCATATCGGCAGCGAACGAGTTTGTCAAATCGTTGGCAATCAACCCTAAACCTAAATCTGAACTAAAGAGCAAATACTGGGACATCTTAAGGGCAGCAATCACATGTGTACATTCGTCTTCAAATGAAATAAATGCAATACCCTACGATTATTTATTTACAGTTCTCATAGCTCTTGAAAGGCTCATTTTGCAAAATGATAAAAATTTTCACACGATTCCTTCACAAACAAGTCGTTGTCGAAAATAAAAAACGCTTTTTAAGCTCAATAAAAACATAATAAATGAAATCTCTTAACGGCAGTACACAAATTGCATACTTCTCGTATTTACTCAGGTGTTGTTGTGTAGTTGCTTGGCTTTTGCACAACAACAACATAACCACCACCACCGCCGCCAACAATACCAGCAACGATCACCCACTAAAGGTCCGTTTACATTATCCCATCCATTGGCTGGAGTTTTAAAGAGAGAACATCATTGTCATGCTGACCTCATTAATATCTGATAAAGCTTTTGTGAAAAATAGCTTTAACTGTTCGGAGCATATAAAATTATGTCGCCCTTAGTTCTATCACAAACTCCCCTTGTTCCGTGAGATATTTTTGTGCGGTTTTTAATAACTCTGGTGCCTTTCAAAATGTATTCGCTCACGAATTTTGAAAGCTGTCAATGCAACCCTGGTTGCACAGGCTGAATTATTGAAAAGTTCTAGAAAACTTTCTTTCGATCCCTCCTGCCTACACTAAATACGCTCTTTTTTTCTGGCACACACAATTTGCCCAACTCGTTGGGATAATGTAAAAGGCCCCTTTTCGGTGAGTGCCGACAGTTGAGTTTGAGTGGGGGATCAAGGGTGTAGAATTACGAAAGCACTTCTCAAATCAGTCTGAAATGCAACGCTACGATACCGAAGATGGGGTTAAGCGTGGGAAAAGACTACACCCACCGAATATATGATCGACGCCAACAATTGTAATGGAATCGTTGAGTTTTGTGAATTTTTGCAATTTAAAACTGAAGAGTTTGAAATTTCCAGCCGAGTGCTGTTGGTTGATAAGAAATACTCGCACTCGTCATAACAGTCAAATGTAATCATGAAACTCGTGAAATATTGGCAAAGAATCGAAGGCGAACGAGCATGTGTGTTACGTCTCGTTTCATGTGTTTCCCTTGCCCGGTGTATGCTTAAAGCAAGCCTTGATTGCCGAAAAAATAAGTACGAGGATCACACGGAAAATGTTGGGTTGATGAGACGAATGTTAAATCTTTGGATGTTCGAACAAACAGAACAGTAATTATTTCAAGATACTAACTTTGAAGTTTAAAAAATGGGGTTCGGGAATTCCCGGGAAAACTTTAAAAAATAATATTATAACTTTATTATATGAACTGAGAAATTGTCCTGGCTGAAGACCATTTTTCATGTTTATTTTATTTAATACAAATTTATTTATAAATGACATGTTGACATTTATTAGTTGGTTGCCGTCTTCATCAAGCTTTGCAGCGATTTTGCAATACCCGGTCAAAAATTCTCCCAATTCTCAGTTTTAAGGGTTGCGAGGAACAAGAAGGGATAAAAATGGTACTAATTAAGTATTGCAGCTATTGTCGCGAAATCTGTGTGTAAATTCCTCTGACAACGTAAAAGCGCAAATTTAAATTGATTTTTCGAACTTTGTACTTATAAAGGGTGAGCGGGACAAGAAGGGATCAAAATGGTACCCACTAAAGTATTGCAGCTATAGTCATGAAATTTTGTGTGTAAATTCCTCTGAGAACGTAGAAGAGTAAATCTAAATGGATTTTTTCGAAATTTATACTTATAAGGGGCGAGCGGGGCAAAAAGGGATAAAAATGGTACCAACTAAAGTATTCCAGCCATAGTCGTGAAAATCTGTATCTATATTTCTCTGACAAATTGGACCAGGTCATTTTAGCCTGTGATTAGGAAACATACAAAAAAGTCTTCCCGTTTTCACTTTTTTACCTAATTGAATTGTATTCGGATAGAAGGTGGAGTGTATCATATAGTCGGCACCGCCCGACTTTAGCCTTTTCTTACTTGTTTTCCTAATATGTTACTGCACTTAAACTGCCGTAATACTGTGGACTGCAATCCATGGTGGATGGTATATAAGATTCTGCCCGGCCGAACTTAACGTCTTTTAACTTTATTTTGCATTTTTTTTCTTCTGATGGATTTTTCCCTTTACCGATCTACAACTATTTGACGTATTCTTGGAAAATTTAGACGTCCTAGGACCTTTCATTTATATGATAGGTCGATATTTCTAGGTGTTACAAACGGAATGATCCTCCTATGGTGAAGGATAAAAAACGAAGACCTCGAAAACAAGAAGTAAAGTTTGTGTTTATTGTGTGGTCTACAAATTATAAAGGGCGTCCCAAAATCCACACAAGATTGAATGTGTGCACAAAAGTTATATGGGTTTTAAATTTGATCCAGGATAATGTCATATGTACGGAATAAAACTGAGGGCGTGTAAAACTATTTTAAAGCTTAATTATGAGTGCCAAACTTTGGACAAATTTGTAGTATATCTAATTATTATTTATAATATATATACTTATTAGTCTAGATTAATAATTATGTAAAAATCTATTGGCGAGACGAAATTCTTCCTTTCTGCGAAAAAGTATTGGAGTAACCTAAGAATTTCTTATGTAGACATTTCTTACTTATACAAAAGAAGGTATACTTTAATTATACCCTACACCACTTCGTGGGCTAGGGTATTATAAGTTAGTTTCGCCCCAAATGTTTGTAACACCAAGAAATAATCGAGCTAGACCCACCTTTAAGTATACCGATCGGCTTAGAATCACCAGCTGAGTCGATTTAACGATGTCTGTCTGTCCGTCTGTCCGTCTGCTGTCCATCTAAGCTTGTTCGCACTCTACAGGTCGCAATTGTTGTCCGATTGTCATGAAACTTGGCAGAAGTTATTTTTTCTAGCCAAGGACCATCGGTATTGAATTTGGAGGAAATCGGTTCAGATTTAGATATAGCCCCCATACAAATATCGCTCCCGATTTGACTTTTTCCGCCCTATAAAACACATATAGTAGTATAGTAAATTTGGCACAACATCTTATAATCCAACTAGAAACACTTACGCAAAAATTGGGTAAGATCGGTTCAGATTTAGATATAGCCCCCATACAAATGTCGCTCCCTATTTCACTTTTTCCGCTTTACAAACCACATATTGTACCCGATTTTCTTTAAAATTGGCACAGCATCTTATAATCCAACTAGAAACACCTGTGCAAAAATTGGGTAAGATCGGTTCAGATTTAGATATAGCCCCCATACAAATGTAGCTCCCGATTTGACATTTTCCGCTCTAGAAACGACATATTGTACCCGATTTTCTTTAAATTTGGCAGAACATCTTATAATCCAACTAGAAACACGTATGCAAAAAATTGGGTAAGATCGGTTCAGATTTAGATATAGCCCCCATACAAATGTCGCTCCCGATTTCACTTTTTCCGCTTTAGAAACGACATATTGTAACCGATTTTCTTTAAATTTGGCAGAATATCTTATAATCCAACTAGAAACACGTATGCAAAAATTGGGTAAGATCGGTTCAGATTTAGATATAGCCCCCATACAAATGTCGCTCCCGATTTGACATTTTCCGCTCTAGAAACGACATATTGTACCCGATTTTCTTTAAATTTGGCAGAACATCTTATAATCCAACTAGAAACACGTATGCAAAAAATTGGGTAAGATCGGTTCAGATTTAGATATAGCCCCCATACAAATGTCGCTCCCGATTTGACATTTTCCGCTCTAGAAACGACATATTTTACCCGTTTTTCTTTAAAATTGGCACAACATCTTATAATCCAACTAAAAAACCTATGGTGAAAGTGGGTAAGATCGGTTCAGATTTAGATATAGCCCTCATACAAATGTTGCTCCCGAATGTTTAACCGATTTTGGCCAAATTTTACATATTATATTTCACCAATAAACAGACATGGTGAAAGCGGGTCACATCGTTCCAGGTTTCAATATACCCCCATACAAATGTCCTTTCCGATTTAACATTTTGTGTCAAACACATACATTTACAGGATGCAAAAATCCTTCCCGATTTCACTTTTTTTACCGAATTGAATTGCAATGAGAATTGTTTGGGTGATGTCCATATGTCCATACTTTGGTATACTACTGTATAATTTGTATTTGTCTGTCGGACAATTAGATCAATTACCATATTATTTACCATACTCGTTAAATTTGACTGAAGATGAATTTATAGCATATAAATTATATGAATATAATTTATATAATTTGTATGAACTACATAAAATTGCTCCCATGAAATACATGAGTTTAGTAATCAAAGCGAGGTACATACGCAGGGAGTGGTGTAGGGTATTATATAGTCGGTCCCGCCCGACTTTAGCCTTTCCTTACTTGTTTTTAAATAAAATACAATTTGCATTTTTAAATTTCTGAGTATAGAAATCGTATGGGACATTTGTATAAGGGCTATATCAAAACATTGACCCACATATTCCACTTCCACAACAGATGTTCTTAGGTCAAATAAAATATGGTGTGACTATTCGTATATTCCGTTTGCAATGAGTGGTTTCTAACATTAGCGATGCGACATTTTTATGGAGTTGTATCTAAATCTGAACCGATGTGACCTATTTTCATCATAGATGCAACAACAACAGTTTCTGTTACTTCCAATGTTTTGGGAGTTTGCAATTATAATACAAATCCATTTCCCCAAACGAAGAAAACTGTTATATACATACTTATTTCTCCTTGTTCATTTACAACGACTGATGACATGTTTACCGCAAACATACTAATTTTTCCCACAAAAGAAACTCAAAAACGATGTTCACTTGTTTAAAATTTCGTTTCTACGAAATGCATTTTTTCTCTGCGTGTAGATCTCTATTTTAAAATCTACTTTAAAGTTGCGAAACAATAAGAAATGAGTTTCAACTTACTACAAAAATTTGTTATATTTATCACTTATGTCAAATATTTTTCAGAGTTAGTATTTTTGTACATATGTAACAAGTATTATTCAAAAGAGAAACAACAAATTTAGTAACTTGGATCTACGTAGGAAAACGAAACTCTAAAATACCAATTATTTGGTTTTTTTTTTAATTAAAATTTCTAGTCGTTTCTTTTTGCATTTCAATGAATACAAAAAACTGTATTTGTTATTCGAATTTATACATATTTAAGATTATAAAAATGAAGAAACATTTACAAATATTTTTTATTTAATCGGAATATGAGTATAAAGATTTTGAGTAAGCATCCTTTTACTCATGTCCTATATAAATTAAAAACCCAAAACTCTTTAGACATGCTATTTAGACCCATACTTTGTCAAAAAGCATATCCAATTTTCTGCATTTATCATAGAAAAATGCGGGACTGAAGGGTTTGTCGACGAGGAATTTGATCGTTTTTTGTGTAATATTTCTTCAAAATATATATCGAAGGCTTATATTCAAAAGTGGCTATGTACTATTTTCTCGAAAATGAGTTTTTGATGCCAAACTGTTCTCAGATTTGGATGTCATCTGTCATATAAATTTGGAAAAGATTTTTTTCTAAAGCCAATTTTCTGATTTGGCTATCTCCTCGCACGTTAGTTTGTGACTACATAAGTTGCTATGAACATAAAAATAATAGAAATAAAATAGTTCAACAATGGATCAACATTAAACCGAAGGTTATAATTCGCTACAACGATTTTGTTTAAAACATTTTTCTAGATTTAGATACCAAAATATTTCTTTGGCATGTGATTGCCGACTTCATGGGGAATATTTGTGTGTGAAAAGTTTCAGAATTATGAATGAAGAAAGTTAAAATTTAAAGAATTGCAACGGCGAATTTTGGATTTTTCATCAATTGCAGCGATTTTCGCGACTGGCTACATATATGTTACAAGAGACCAATCTGACGGATGAATAAACAATAATCTTATTCTTATTTTAACATTCATAGTGCTCAATTTTAAACATACAAAAGTGGTTATGAACCATGAAACCGCGAATAATAGGAAATTTCGAAAACTTTTTAATCGTAGCAATTAGTAATCCTTTTTAGATTAAACTATAGAAGAACGATTAATAATTTCTCTTCAAATTAAGGAGAAAATCAGTTTTTTCTCTCTCCCGAAAAGTTATGTTTTTGTTCATAACCACTTATGAATATAAGCCCTCGATATGTATGTATGTAATTTCAAGCAACTATTTAAAACAAGTAAGGAAAGGCTAAAGTCGGGCGGGGCCGACTATATAATACGCTACACCACTCCCTGCGTATGTACCTCGCTTTGATTACTAAACCCAGGTATTTCATGGGAGCAATTTTATGTACTTCATATAAATTATACAGTTACTATAAATTCATCTTATTCAAATTTAACGAATATGGTAAATAATATGGTAATTTATCCGACAAACAAATACAAATTATACAGTAGTAATAGGAGCGACATTTCAAAAGGGGGCCTATAACAACATTCTGGGCCGGGTCTAAAACATGGGCCTATATATTTATCATTCACGGTAGGTATTCCTACTTGAAAAATATCATGATCTGTAAAATTTGATGAAGATCCGATGTAAGATGTAGTTTCTAGAGCTGCAATAGATCAGCGGAAAAAGTCAAATCGGGAGCGACATTTGTATGGGATCTATATCTAAATCTGAACCCACTTTTAGCATAGGTGTTTCTAGTTCGATTATAAAATGTTGTGCCAATTTTAAAGAAAATCGGGTACAATATGTGGTTTCTAAAGCGGAAAGAGTGAAATAGGGAGCGACATTTGAATATGGGCTATATCTAAATCTGAACCGATCTTGCCCGATTTCTGCATAGGAGTTTCTAGTTGGATTATAAGATGTTGTGCCAATTTTAAAGAAAATCGGGTACAATATGTAGTTTCTAAAGTGGAAATAGTGAAATAGGGAGCGACATTTGTATGGGGGTTATATCTAAATCTGAACCGATATTACCCAATTTCTGTATAGGTGATTCTACTTGGATTATATGATGTTGTGCCAATTTTAGAGAAAATCGGGTACAATATGTGGTTTCTAAAGCGGAAAAAGTGAAATCGGGAGCGACATTTGTATGGGGGCTATATCTAAATCTGAACCGATCTTACCCAAATTCTGCATTGGTGTTTCTAGTTGGATTATAAGATGTTGTGCAAATTTAAAGAAAATCGGGTACAAGATGTGGTTTCTAGAGCGGAAAATGTCAAATCGGGAGCGACATTTGTATGGGGGCTATATCTAAATCTGAACCGATCATACCCACTTTCAGCATAGGTGTTTCTAGTTCGATTATAAGATGTTGTGCCAATTTGAAAGAAAATCGGGCACAATATGTGGTTTCTAAAGCGGAAAAAATGAAATCTGGAGCGACATTTGTATGGGGGCTATATCTAAATCTGAACCGATCATACCCACTTTCAGCACAGGTGTTTCTAGTTGGATTATAATATGTTGTGCCAATTTTAAAGAAAATCGGGTACAATATGTGGTTTCTAAAGCGGAAAAAGTGAAATCGGGAGCGACATTTGTATGGGGGCTATATCTAAATCTGAACCGATCTTACACAATTTCTGCATAGGTGTTTCTAATTGGATTATAAGATGTTGTACCAAATTCAAAGAAAATCGGGTTCAGTATGTGGTTTCTAGAGCGGAAAATGTCAAATCGGGAGCGACATTTGTATGGGGGCTATATCTAAATCTGAACCGATTGTGTGGGGGCTATATCTAAATCTGAACCGAATTCAATACCGATGGTCCTTGGCCAGAAAAAATAACTTCTGCCAAGTTTCATGACAATCGGACAACAACTGCGACCTGTAGAGTGCGAACAAGCTTAGATGGACAGCAGACGGACGGACGGACTGACAGACATCGTTAAATCGACTCAGCTGGTGATTCTAAGCCGATCGGTATACTTAAAGGTGGGTCTAGCTCGATTATTTGGTGTTACAAACATTTGGCGCGAAACTAACTTATAATATCCCAGTCCACGAAGTGGTGTAGGGTATAATTACTTGGTTTTAGGAAAAATTTACTTAGATTTAGGAAAATTTCAGCAAAATTCTACTTATGTTGTGTTATGTAAAAATGTTATTGGTTTCCTAAATTTTAGTTAATTTTAACTCATTATAGGGTTAACTTTTTTATGAGTGTAGATGAAAACCCCCCCAGGGGAAAATCCTGCGCACGGGCCTGTCCAGCCTCATTACATTTTCACAATGACACTCGTAAAATGCATGCAATGGTTTTCTCTGTACATAACATGTATTCACCTACGTTGTACTTATTATAATATTCGTCCACCTAAGATAAGATATGACTCAAAATTACCACTCGCTAACCAAACCTGTGTTGTTGTCATTCTCGTCCATCCTTTCAGTACACCATCCTTCCTTCCCACTCGGAACATCACGATCGTCGACAGCACGCTCAATCGGCAGCATGTGTTAACAACTCGCAAGTGAGCGAAGCTTCGGCTGAGCTTGTTGTTTTCCAGCGTAAAGATGTGGGGGATACAATCAATTGGTCCCCCTTGTTCGGCAACGTCGTCATCATCATCATCATGCCCATTGACCGTCTTCAGTTTATGAACTAAAAGTGTGAATATGAGTGATTGGCTTGATTCTACTCGTACTGGTGAAAGGGTATCTCCATCTTCCATTTTCGACATGATATCGAATACGGACACAAGTGATTGTGTGCACGAGGACAAGAGTGTACCGAAAATGAAACTCTAAACATTATTTAAGCGTCCTTTAGATTACGCGATTGATTCGCGCGATCTGTCAAAAAAGTGACATTTAAAATTTGACATATCCGAGGTGACCAACTTTGGGGAGACACCCAGTAGCCCTCATAACAACAATCCAAGGAATCAAAAAGTATGCAAATCATTTAGAAAACATCTCTACTCTAAGCATGGGAAATATCGGAGCGAATTCTTTTTCCATTCAAAAGTTACAGAATTATTAATTTCACATGAATATTAAAAAAAAACAAATTTAATATTTTGTTTTTAAAACCAGTAGCTTCTATCAAAATTACATCATTTATATTATTTTTTTGAAACTACAATGATGCATTTTGTTCGGAACACCCTAATACATACACTCGCAGTTGTATTTGCAACAAAAGATATTGGACAACAGCTAAACAAACAACGAGTTAAACTGTTAATCAGGCAATAGTGTGAGAATATTTGTTACGTTCTTCCGAGTACGAGACTCTTCTGATAATAAATGTCAATAAATATCTTCTCTTGTATTTGTATTATTTTCTTATATAAGGGGCCCTACAGGAAGGCAGTGATGTCCTAATGTTGTTATCACTGAAGGAACACACTTTTCGCAAAAATTATTATATTGTAGTGTAATTGTGTATTCAATTAGAATTTTATGTTAATCTTCTATATAAAACTGTTGTACAACCGACCGACTGATTCCAAAGATAACTGTTGAAAAGTTTTTAAACAATCGATGTTATCTATTTTTTAAATTCCGACATGCCTGACTGACTAAATCATCAGGCCCCAGACCAAAGGGCTGAAACTTTGCTCTGACTAAACGGTAGTAGCTAGCAATAGGAATGAGAATAAGTATGTGCCTTTCCCATAGCATCCAAATACGCGGCATGGAGCGAATATTGGCAAAATGACATTTCCAAAATAAATCGATTTCCCACCAAACCAGCAAAAGCAAGTAAAAAGGACGTTAAGTTCGAAATATTTTTTTCTTTTTTCACTGAACCAACACTCAGGGGATGTCCCCTATAAATGCAGTGCATTGCGTTGGTGGAAGGAAGATAAGGTATTGGAAGGAGGAAAGAGGGAGTAGTGTCTGTTGACATTTGTTTTGAATCTCTGAATGTCGTAATTGGAGGGAAAGATATTTGCCGGAAGTCGATTCCACATACGGATAGTACGGGCGAAGAACGAATTTTTTCTGTAATGTGTAGTACGGCCGGTTGTCCAATCGACAACAAATGGGTGGGCGTTCCTGGAGAGTCGCGTATCTCTACCGAACGTTCTCACGGGCGGTATAAGATCACGAATTTCCGAAGAACAAACACCATGAAAGTATCGATAGAACAATGACACACAACCAAGATTACGACGGTGTTCAAGGGAGACAATAGAATTGGATATCCTACCGTCACCTATCAACACCATCGCCCTCCTCTGGACACGGTCAAGTAGCTCCAGTGATCAAGCTGGAGCACCCGACCATATATGGGAGTTGTATTCCATCTTTGGTCTGATGTAGGTAGTGTAGATATTGAGAAGATCAGAGGGTGTGAAATATTTCTTACATCTTTTTAAAAAGCCTAAACACTTGAAGGCATCAAAATAATAATAAAAGTATATAAAAACAAGTAAGAAAAGGCTAATGTCGGGCGGACCAGGATCTTCGAGAAATATTTTGATACATTCATCGACATAATTGCATTTCAGTAATCCATCAATCAGTACACTCAAAGGAATTTGTCAGTAAAAGAAAGCAGAAAGTCTACTGAAAGAACAGATTTTCTGCTGAAAAAGAGACAGTAGATTTGCTGAGATGGTAAACAGCTGTTTGCTGTTTTTATACCCTACACCACTTCGTGGGCTAGGGTATTATAAGTTAGTTTCGCCCCAAATGTTTGTAACACCAAGAAATAATCGAGCTAGACCCACCTTTAAGTATACCGATCGGCTTAGAATCACCAGCTGAGTCGATTTAACGATGTCTGTCTGTCCGTCCGTCCGTCCGTCTGTCCGTCTGTCCGTCTGCTGTCCATCTAAGCTTGTTCGCACTCTACAGGTCGCAATTGTTGTCCGATTGTCATGAAACTTGGCAGAAGTTATTTTTTCTGGCCAATGACCATCGGTATTGAATTTGGAGGAAATCGGTTCAGATTTAGATATAGCCCCCATACAAATGTCGCTCCCGATTTGACTTTTTCCGCCCTATAAAGCACATATAGTACCCGAGTTTCTTTAAATTTGGCACAACATCTTATAATCCAACTAGAAACACCTATGCAAAAATTGGGTAAGATCGGTTCAGATTTAGATATAGCCCCCATACAAATGTCGCTCCCGATTTGACATTTTCCGCTCTAGAAACGACATATTGTACCCGATTTTCTTTAAATTTGGCAGAACATCTTATAATGCAACTAGAAACACGTATGCAAAAATTGGGTAAGATCGGTTCAGATTTAGATATAGCCCCCATACAAATGTCGCTCCCGATTTGACATTTTCCGCTCTAGAAACGACATATTGTACCCGATTTTCTTTAAATTTGGCAGAACATCTTATAATTCAACTAGAAACACGTGTGCAAAAATTGGGTAAGATCGGTTCAGATTTAGATATAGCCCCCATACAAATGTCGCTCCCGATTTCACTTTTTCCGCTCTAGAAACGACATATTGTACCCGATTTTCTTTAAATTTGGCAGAACATCTTATAATCCAACTAGAAACACGTGTGCAAAAATTGGGTAAGATCGGTTCAGATTTAGATATAGCCCCCATACAAATGTCGCTCCCGATTTGACATTTTCCGCTCTCGAAACGACATATTGTACCCGATTTTCTTTAAATTTTGCAGAACATCTTATAATCCAACTAGAAACACGTGTGCAAAAATTGGGTAAGATCGGTTCAGATTTAGATATAGCCCCCATGCAAATGTCGCTCCCGATTTGACATTTTCCGCTCTAGAAACGACATATTGTACCCGATTTTCTTTAAATTTGGCAGAACATCTTATAATGCAACTAGAAACACGTATGCCAAAATTGGGTAAGATCGGTTCAGATTTAGATATAGCCCCCATTCAAATGTCGCTCCCGATTTGACATTTTCCGATCTAGAAACGACATATTGTACCCGATTTTTTTTAAATTTTGCACAACAGCTTATAATACAACTGGAAACAGGTATGCAGAAATTAGGTAAGATCGGTTGAGATTTAGATATAGCCCCCATACAAATGTCGCTCCCGATTTGACATTTTCCGCTCTAGAAACGACATATTGTACCCGATTTTCTTTAAATTTGCCAGAACATCTTATAATCCAACTAGAAACACGTGTGCAAAAATTGGGTAAGATCGGTTCAGATTTAGATATAGCCCCCATACAAATGTCGCTCCCGATTTGACATTTTCCGCTCTAGAAACGACATATTGTACCCGATTTTCTTTAAATTTGGCAGAACATCTTATAATCCAACTAGAAACACGTGTGCAAAAATTGGGTAAGATCGGTTCAGATTTAGATATAGCCCCCATGCAAATGTCGCTCCCGATTTGACATTTTCCGCTCTAGAAACGACATATTGTACCCGATTTTCTTTAAATTTGGCAGAACATCTTATAATGCAACTAGAAACACGTATGCCAAAATTGGGTAAGATCGGTTCAGATTTAGATATAGCCCCCATTCAAATGTCGCTCCCGATTTGACATTTTCCGATCTAGAAACGACATATTGTACCCGATTTTTTTTTAATTTTGCACAACAGCTTATAATCCAACTGGAAACAGGTATGCAGAAATTAGGTAAGATCGGTTGAGATTTAGATATAGCCCCCATACAAATGTCGCTCCCGATTTGACATTTTCCGCTCTAGAAACGACATATTGTACCGGATTTTCTTTAAATTTTGCAGAACATCTTATAATCCAACTAGAAACAAGTATGCAAAAACTGGGTAAGATCGGTTCAGATTTAGATATAGCCCCCATACAAATGTCGCTCTAAAATCCACACATTGTACCCGTTTTTTTTTTAAATTGGCACAACATCTTATAATCGAACTAGAAATATCTATGGTGAAAGTGGGTAAGATAGGTTCAGATTTAGATATTGCCCTCATACAAATGTTGCTCCCGACTGTTTAACCGATTTTGGCCAAATTTTACATATTATATTTCACCAATAAACAGACATGGTGAAAGCGGGTCACATCGTTCCAGGTTTCAATATACCCCCATACAAATGTCCTTTCCGATTTAACATTTTTTGTCAAACACATACATTTACAGGATGCAAAAATCCTTCCCGACTTCACTTTTTTACCGAATTGAATTGCAATGAGAATTGTTTGAGTGATGTCGATATGTCCATACTTTGAAATGACTTTGGTATACTACTGTATAATTTGTATTTGTCTGTCGGACAATTGGATCAATTACCATATTCGTTAAATTTGACTAAAGATGAATTTTTAGCTTATAAATTATATGAATATAATTTATATAATTTGTATGAACTACATAAAATTGCTCCCATGAAATACCTGGGTTTAGTAATCAAAGCGAGGTACATACGCAGGGAGTGGTGTAGGGTATTATATAGTCGGCCCCGCCCGACTTTAGCCTTTCCTTACTTGTTAGCAATATAAAAAACTTTAAGCATATAAGTGTAGAACTTCTTTTATTTTCAAATATTTGATTGAAAGTACATACAAACATATATATTTTGAAGAAATAGTACCCAAAAACGATCGAATTCCTTGTCGATTAACGCCCCTTCAGGTCCCGCATTTTTTCTATGATAAATGCAGAAAATTGGATATGCTTGTTCACAAAGTATGGATCTAAATATGATGTCTAATGAGTTTTGGGGTTTTTATACCCTACACCACAGGGTGCATTTGTGCATTTGTTTGTAGCACCCAAAAGGAAACGAGTTAGACCCATCGTTGATTATACCGATCGACTTAGAATCACTTTTTGAGTCGATTTAGCGATGTCCGTCCGTCCGTCTGTCCATCTATTCTTGTAATCAAAGTCCACGTCGCAATTGTTGTTAGAACTAAATGAAACTTTGCACAACGAAGTTTTATGGGATAAGGACGAACGCTATTTAATTTGAAGCAAATCGGTTCAGATTTATATATAGCACCCATACAAATTTTGCTCCCGATTTTACTTTTTCCGCTCTAGAAACCACATATTTCAACATATTTTCCTCCAATTTGGCAAAACGCCGTATATTTCAACTAGAAATAGCTCTGGGAAAAACAGGATAGATCGGTTCAGATTTATATATAGCTCCCCTACAAATGTCTCTTCCGATTTGACTCTTTCCGCTCTAGAAACCACAACATTTTACAGATTTTCTTCAAATTTGGCAAAACAGCTTATATTTCAACTAAAAACAGCTGTGGTTTATAATACAAATTCAAAAAATCAGCCCGATCCGATAGATCGCGAGAAAATTACAAAACATAAAAGTCATTCACAATAATAATGTAAACCATATCTCCTGCGAAAACGAAAATTTTGCAAAATTATACAATTTATATTTTTTGTTTACCGCGCTCTACTGAAATATCCACTATTAAGAACACATGGATGGACACGTTTCACAAATATTTACCATTCTCATCTTTTAATTTTGTATTTTTGTGGTAGGGAGATGTGTATTATTTGATTTGTAACTCAGAAAGTTGAGAGAACAAAATAACCTATCATAACAAAATATTTTAAAAAATCGAAGATATAGTTTTCTTAAAAATTTAAAAAAATATTTTTGTTTTTAAATTAAAAAAAATAAATTAAAAAATAAAATAAAATTAGGAAGCCTTTTCAGTTTTTAATACTATGACAAAAGAAATTTCCGATTATCTTAACTACAACCAAAGATATGAGATCTTCAGAAAAATGCATTGATATTCATTATTTTGAATTTAAAACAATTTTTTTAAATCTTGCTTATAACCTCAAACTGAACCTACGTACACATTTTCTTCGAAATCGCATACCTAACATGAAATTATTGAATTATTATTATTGTTTCGCAACTTTAAAGTAGATTTGTAAATGAACAAAGAGAAATATGTTTACATATATCAAACAGTTTTCTTCGTTTGTCGAAATGGATTTGTATTATCATTACAAACTCCCAAAACATTGTTGTTTTTCATCTGTGATGAAAATAGGTCACATCGGTTCAGATTTAGATACAGTTCCATAAAAATGTCGCATCGCAAATGTTACAAACCACGCATTGCAAACGGAATATATGAATAGCCACACCATATTATATTTGACCTGTGAACATCTGTTGTGGAAGTGGAATATGTGGGTCAATGTTATGATATAGCCCTTATACAAATGTCCCACCCGATTTTTATACTCAGAGAGTATAGAAGTTTAAAAATGCAAATTGTATTTTATTTAAAAATTAAGGTATTCTACTTTCTTTTGTATAAGTAAAAAATGTTTACATAAAAAATTCTTAGGCTACTGCAATACTTTTTCGCAGCAACGAAGAATTTCATCTCGTCAGTAGATTTTTACATAATTATTAATTTAGAGGTAAATTACTTTTCAATGATTTCATTCCAATTAGAAATACTACAAATTTTCCAAAGTTAGGCGCTCATAGTAAGCTACGGGTTAGCATCAAGCAAATTATTTGCTTTTGTTAAGAATTTTTAGATTTCATTATGATATCATAGTGATTCCTATTTACACTTTTTTAAAATTACTAAAACAATTTTTATTAAAATTCCAAACTTGTATTGTAGTACACAATTAAAAGTTAATAAGATATTGCTCTCGTAAAATGTCAAGAAGTGGCGAAATTAACATTACACAATCTTGAAATAGGCACAATTCGTTTTTTGTATTTTTCATAACATTTGTTTGAAATTCAAGAAAGTGTCCACGATTTTTTATGAAATTTTCGTCTTTACATGATTTTACTGCAAAATTAAAAGAGTACGTGTTCGAAACCTCTCTGGGGGGGTTTGAACCATCCACCCCCCGCCCCTTGCGCACGGCCCTGTTGTCACTCCACTTTCTATCCGAATACAATTCAATTTGGTAAAAAAGTGAAAACGGGAAGAATTTTTGTATGTTTCCTAATCACAGGCTAATATGACCTGGTCCAATTTGTCAAATCGAGAAGAATATTTGTATCAGTGCCATATCCAAACATGCAATAAAGTGACCCACTTTTACAATAGGTTCTTCCAGTTTAAGTATAACGTGTTATGTTCAATTTTTAAGAAATTCCGTGAAAATACGCGGTTTCTTGGGCAGAAAAAGCCAATCTGGGAGCGACATTTATATGACAGATATATAAAAATCTAAACCGATCTGACTCACATTCACTATAGATGTTTCTAGTAGAAATATAGAAATATCAAATCATCACATCCGAGGCGCCCCATTGACATCACAACTTCGACTGATTATTCGATTTTCAAACAAGTAAAAAGGCGTTTAGTTCGACCGGGCAGAATCTTATAAACCCTCCACCACGGAGTACACTCAACAGTATCATCAGCAGATTAGACGCTGTCGACATTACATAGAAGTGGACTACCATATTAGAAAAATTGTGGTGCTTCATTGTTATAATATTAATAGTCATCTTCTATATATAAATATAAAACTTAAAAAACAAAAAGTGACTATTAGGCAGCAATCTTCAAAAGATGTCTTAAATATTATTATTGCAATTTGTTGATTTCAGCTACAGCCTAAATGTCTCTACCATTTTGATAGGACAAGTTCAACCGTTTTATTGTTCACAAATTTAATCCCTTTTAGATCCTGATGGTACAAATATCGAAAGATCTCTTTATTTTTCGCGTCTACGTAGTCAGAAAATTGTAAACACCGAATTTTCTTATTATAGCTGCAGCCGTTTGGGTGGTACCATTTTTACCCCCATTTCCGTCTAAAAGTACAAATTTTGAAAAATGCCTTTTTGTTTCGCGTATTCACAGTTAGATAAATGTATACACCGAATTTCATGATTTCATCTTCATCGGTTTGGTTGGCACCATTTTTATCCCTCTTTTCCAATTGTACGCTTCTTTACGTATCTACGCAATTAGTGGGATGTACATTCCAAATCTCATGTTTCTAGCTGTTGACGTATCATTGGTACTATTTTTATCCCTTTTCGTGATAAAAGAAGGAATTTCGAAAAAACCTCTCTATTTACGTGTCTACGCAATTATAGGGATGTAGACACCAAATTTCATGATTCTAGCTGTTGTCCATTTGTACCATTTTTATGCCTTTTTGCCCCATTTCACCCGCTAAATATTTTTTGTACTTTTTGGTGATTTCTCGCTACAAGATGAATATACTCAACAAATTTCAAGTGCATATAAAGCAGAAATTTTCTAGAAAATTACTTAAATATTCTAAATATTAGGGGGTATTTTCAGTCCTTGTTGGGGAAAATTGTTTTCCCTCTGGACCGATTTCGCCCACTTTCAATCCCAACCGAACTACAACCATAAGATACATTTAGGAAAAATTTGAAGTTCCTAGCTCATTTTGTTCGGCAGCTACCGTGCTCTCAATAGACAGACGTACATGGCTAAATCGTCTTAGAATTTTACCAGGATACAGAATATATATACATTGTGGGGTCTCCATTGAATATTTCCTAAGGTGGAGGGTATAAAAATGCGAAGTCAACAATATGATTTTTTCTTCTGACTTAAATATCTCTTAAACTAATTGAAGTACACACACATGTAAACATATTTAGTTGTTTGAAATGGTCAAGATGACCAATTGTAGAGGGTCACTCAACACACTAAGAATCCACTTTTGCAAATTATCTGCTCTAAGCTTGTGAAATTTTACAAAGGTATAATATATATATATATATATATACATATATATTATTTATATATTAATTAATTCCAAAAAATCGATTTGTAACCACAGTGTGGTGGAAGATAATTCAGATAGCAACTCAAGTTTACATGACAACACCTCTGGGCTTATTCACTTAAAGTGTCTAACATTGGACATCTCTGGGCATGAATATGCAACATCTATTCCTATAATTTATATTAAGAAAATTAAATTATTCGCTTTTATGCCAGAGAAGTAAACAAACCTAAAACATGACCTCTTTGATTAACCTTTCATGGGGGATATTCAGTGATCGTTGCTTCTGCAGTCACATGCATACATATGGAACTCTACTGAGGTCCTCTGCCATCGAATCAATTGGTAATTTAATTTTCTTTTCGTATTTGTTTATTTTTCAATTCCTTTTCTTGTCTTTATTAAAATATTTCTATGCAATTTATGTGCCGAACATTCAATGGAGTATTCAGGCAAAGGCCTGCGGTTGTTGGTTGTCGTTCTATTGATTTGGCCTCTTCCGTATTCTTTTTTGGTGGATTTATCTTTTTGGCTTTTGCTATCTTTATGTTTATGAACATTGCCATTCATCGACTGGCTTGGCTTGTGGCTCACTGATAAATGTACTCCGATGATTGGTTTGGATATATTGCAACATTGGGCAAATGTTGGTTGGCTATTTTGGAGCTTTTGTTTGTTTTGTTCGTTACTTATTAGCTTCCTTTAACAATTTGTTGCCAACGTACAGACTTCCAGAGATGTGTGTATGGATGCTAATAGGGAATTACTTTTGATTTGTTTATAGCCGTGTATTATTTGAATAATAATACTTATTTGCAATTTACTAATTTTTTTCTAGTTGCTGTGAGGGTTATGTATTTATTATAGCCATTTGTGGATATTTGTTTTGTTCTTGTGCCGATAGTTGTGAGGTATTTTATGAAAACTTGTATTTAGACATTTAAACAATACAGTTTTACGGTTTCTTCTAGAACTTTCGATTCGTGTGAGATCCCACGAATTTGTTTTTTGTAGTCGAAAGCAAACACATTGGGCTACGTCTAGTGAACAAATAATTAAAATCGATAGGGCATTAGTTCTTAAAAAATAAATACATTATAATTTATAATTTTTTATTGCCAAAAAATATTTTTTTTTTCTGGAATTAAATCAATTTTAATGAATCCACCTTTCAAACGCTTCTTCGTGCGTCAAAATTTCTTAACGATGTCAGAAGTTTTACATTCAGACACACTCAAAGGAATTTGTCAGTAAAAGAAAGCAAAAAGACTGCTGAAAGAACAGATTTACTGCTGAAAAAGAAAATAAACAAACAGACGCTTGCTGCTTTTAGCAATAAAGAAAAAAAGCTATCAATTGAATATACATATCAGCAACACTTTTTAGAATATAGGTTATTATAAGACAGTTTATTACCACTGAAAGATATTACGATTGTCTTTTTAACAATACGCATATTGCCCCAAGCTAATTTAAAAGAAAATACGAGATAACCTCGTTTTCGCCGCCAATCTGAAAGGCTTTTCAATTATGAACGCTTATTCTATTTTTATACCCTCCACCTCGAGGATGGGGGTATACTAACTTTGTCATTCCGTTTGTAACACCTTGAAATATCGACCTGAGACCCTATAAAGTATATATATTCTTGATCGTCATAAAATTTTAAGACGATCTAGACAAAGCACGCTAGCATCTAAACGAAAGGAGCTGGAACGTTCAAATTTTCCATAAATGCGTCTTATAGTCGTAGATCGGTTGGGATTGAAATGGTGCGAAATCGGCTCAAATGCAAAAATTTTTCCCTCACAAGGACTAAAAAACCCATAATAATCCCTAATATTTTAGCGTATTTAAAAAAAGGGATAAAAATGGTACATATTAAACGACAACAGCTAGAAACACGAAATTCGGTGTGTACACTAGGGCGTACCTCAAAAAAAAAGTTCGCCGTACACCTTCGAATATGAAGTATTATTGAAAGGTAGTTTCAAAAAAAAATTTTTATTTTTTTATGCCGAACGTAGGGGTCGCGCTTTTACATTTTTCTATATAACTTGTATTTATAAACGGATTTTAAAGTGTGATACATCGATGTTTTTGTCTCGACGAGGCCGATTTTTTTTGTCTTTGAAGTCATTGAGCTCAAGCACCCCCTTCTGGTACTTACCCATCATTTCTCAGTTGCTACTACCCTAATGTACCACTCTAATAATCGAAAATTAAAGCTCGCATAAAATCATGAATCATGTTTGAGCTCAATGACTTCAAAGACAAAAAAATCGGACAAAAACATCGATGTATCACACTTTAAAATCCGTTTATAAATGCAGAAGTTATATAGAAAAATGTAAAAGCGCGACCCCTACGTTCGGCATAAAAAAATAAAAAAAATTTTTTTGAAACTACCTTTCAATAATACTTCATATTCGAAGGTGTACGGCGAACTTTTTTTTTTTACTTGTAACCTGGTACGCTCTAGTGTACACTCCTCTAATTGAGTAGATATATAATATAAAAGTATTTTTTCCAAATTCGTAGTTTTAAGGGGTAAATTAGTAATAGAGGGATAAAAATGGTACCAACCAAACGGCTGTACCTAGAATAATGAAATTCGGTGTATACATTCCTCTGATTGCATAGATAAGTAAAATACACGGATTTTTTAAAACTCGTACCTTTTGGGGTTAAAATGAAAAAAGGGGATAAAAATAGTACCAATCTAATGACCGCAGCTAGAGTCATGAAATTCGGAGTATACATTCATCTGAGTGTGTAGACACGGAAAATAAACTGATTTTTCGAAATTATTACTTTCAAGGGACTAAACGACTACAGCTAGAATGATGAAATTCTAATTGCGTAGAATCGTCAAGGGTGTAAAAATGGTACCAACCAAATGGGCGCAGCTGGAATCATGGAATTCGGTGTATTCCTTTGACTACATAGACACGCAAAATAAGAAGTTTTTTTCAAATTCGTACTTTTTCTTTTACGGCAAAAATTGGTTGAATCATGAAGTGAGGTTATTTTGCACTATGTACGTCTGATAATGGATTTTCAAAATTTGTACTTTTGGAATTAAAATAGAATGGAAATACAACCAACTGTAGCACCCACTATCTACCAATATTTATGGCTTTGAAAATATTTTTGAAAATATAAATATGAGAATATTTATTTTTTGAATTGACGTATTGGTAGCATTGCCTTATAAGCGTGGTTTGAAATAATTAAAATATTATATTTATTTATAAAATTAATTTTTCACTATTTGTATTTGTTTTGGTTTGGCTATATTAAAAAATGTATATTTTCCTGTAATATTACTGCACTTCTACGAAAACCGACAACCTCTGTGGAATGCAATCCATGGTGGAGGGTATATAAAGTTCGGCCCGGCCGAACTTAACGCCGTTTTTACTTGTTATATTTCAATTAACAACAGACATTTTTAGCAGACTGCAAACTCTTTGGCAGTGAGAATGCTGATGTAAGATTGCAGAAAAACTGCTGTGATATCAGAAAATTGTCTGCTGATAGGCAGTAGGCAATCGCTACTGTTAATAACAGACTTTTTTCTCTAAGTGCAGTAGCCTCTAAAGCACAAGCCAATGTTAACAGTGCTGAAGTTACCATTGTATCATAAATTTACTATATCTAATTTTGAATGAAATTTCATGGCTAAAGTGATTCTAAGTCGGTCGGTATAATAAATGATGGGTCTATCTCTCCTCTCCTTTTGGATGTTACAAACAAATGTACAAAGACATAATACCCCAAATGGAGGGTAAAACAAAACAAGTAAAAAGGCGTTCAGTTATATGGATTGAATTCCACAGTATTACCGGCAGATTTGAGACTCTCGCCTTCACGTATAAGTGCCGTAAAATATTAGGAAAATTGTGATATTTTTGTTAATAACGATGTTTGTTCAATAAATTCATTCATTATAATAATTTTGAATTATAATTAATTAATTTTAAAGACAACGCCAACTTATAAGGCTTGATAAAAAATATGTTTTTATTACTTGACAGTACTTGACTTTATATCGGGTGATTCATCGTGATTTCCAATAGGCTTTTTTGACAGATCAGCAAGACCCATATCAAATTGCATTGCCATTTTTATACCCTCACTCTACAGAGTAGGAGGGTATTTATCATTTGTGACAGAAAAAAAGTGTTACGCATCGAAGGAGTGACTTAAGACCCTAAGTATGTTTGGACCAAATCCGTTTCACCACTTTTTAAGGTGTTTGAGCCATGCCCCTCCGTCCGTCTGGCTGGTGTACGCGAGAACTCTCGAAAGGAGTTAAGGAATCGATTCAAGTCTAATAATATTAATTAATATTATTCTCAAACTTAGTTTAAGTTCACAGATGGGCGAAATTGCCACGCCCCTTCCGTTACCTCCCACACAAATAAATCATATTGATATGTTGAATTGAAACCCATGTAACTTCCACATAGATACTCGGAATCAGCTATATTTCGGTATTTGATAATGGTTTTATAATCAATTTAAGTCTACCAAATATTACGGGGTTTACCATGCCCCTTCCAGTACCTCCCATACAAATCTCAAAACTACGTAAATTGAAAGCTGCTATAACTTCTATACTGATGAACGGAATACTATGAAATTTGATATTTGGCAATGCTTTTATAAAGAGTGATTTTTTTGAGGTTAGGATTTTCATGCATTAGTATTTGACAGATCACGTGGGATTTCAGACATGGTGTCAAAGAGAAAGATGCTCAGTATGCTTTGACATTTCATCATGAATAGACTTACTAACGAGCAACGCTTGCAAATCATTGAATTTTATTACCAAAATCAGTGTTCGGTACGAAATGTTCGGTTCGACAAATTTTGTTCAGCGATGAGGCTCATTTCTGGTTGAATGGCTACGTAAATAAACAAAATTGCCGCATTTGGAGTGAAGAGCAACCAGAAGCCGTTCAAGAACTGCCCATGCATCCCGAAAAATGCACTGTTTGGTGTGGTTTGTACGCTGGTGGAATCATTGGACCGTATTTTTTCAAAGATGCTGTTGGACGCAACGTTACGGTGAATGGCGATCGCTATCGTTCGATGCTAACAAACTTTTTGTTGCCAAAAATGGAAGAACTGAACTTGGTTGACATGTGGTTTCAACAAGATGGCGCTACATGCCACACAGCTCGCGATTCTATGGCCATTTTGAGGGAAAACTTCGGAGAACAATTCATCTCAAGAAATGGACCGGTAAGTTGGCCACCAAGATCATGCGATTTGACGCCTTTAGACTATTTTTTCTGGGGCTACGTCAAGTCTAAAGTCTACAGAAATAAGCCAGCAACTATTCCAGCTTTGGAAGACAACATTTCCGAAGAAATTCGGGCTATTCCGGCCGAAATGCTCGAAAAAGTTGCCCAAAATTGGACTTTCCGAATGGACCACCTAAGACGCAGCCGCGGTCAACATTTAAATGAAATTATCTTCAAAAAGTAAATGTCATGGACCAATCTAACGTTTCAAATAAAGAACCGATGAGATTTTGCAAATTTTATGCGTTTTTTAAAAAAAAAAGTTATCAAGCTCTTAAAAAATCACCCTTTAGAAGCTACATTCTCATGGAATATGAGTGATATTTCTGCACCTCTTCTGGTACCTCCCACACAAAGTGGCATAAACATTGGTTACAATAAATCCGACATAACGAATCGATGTTGGTCAAAATCATTTGTAAAATTGATATTTAAAAATGTTTTTATAATCACTTAAAACCTAAAAATTATTTACGCTTTATCCACGCCCCTTCTTGTACCACACAAACACAATTGTCTCTATCCTAGGTAATATTAAACCCTTCATAACTTCTATACTGGTGCCTGGGATCCATTATGACTTGATATTTGATCATGTTTTTACAATTGTTTTATAAATGTGAAAGCTGCGACCATGTGACATGAACCTAATAGTACCTTCCACATAAATTATCCTGCCCTATGTTAAATTTAATTCCTTATAGCTTCCGTATATATGTTCTCTGAGAGTGTGGGAATATATAAGTCGTTTTAACCGATTGAAGCTTACTTACTTGTTGACTCACACCACAACAGTGTCTCCAAACTGTTCAGCTGTATTACGAAAAACAGTGCTCTGTGAGAAAGAGTTAAGTCGCCCAAAATTGGACCTTCCATCCAAAATTGGACGTTCCATCTCAGACGTAGTCGTGGCCAACATTTATATGATTTCATTTTTTTTTTAAATCACATAAGTACCGTACATATTAGATATTATTGCGGGTATTTTTACTCATTGTTAGGGAAGAAAGTTTTCCCTTCAGACCGATTCCGCCCATTTTCAATTCCAACCTTCCACACAGTCAAGAGAGCATACATACATACATACATATCGAATTTCGTTCCATTTTTATTATAAAAGAATGAAAAACTATTATCTTTCGTATTCACAATGGTATATACACACCTAATTTAGCTTGTTACCAGTTTTACCACATTTCCCTCCTTAAAAGTACGAATTTTGAAAATCACTTTATTTTACGTGTACACACCAAATTTCAGCTTGGTGTGTTGTCGTATTATCGTTTCACTGGTACCATGTTAATACTTTAATGAACAGATTATTACTCTGATGATTTTTCACTGAAAATATATTTTGAAAAAAAAACTCACACATTCAAAATCACACAATCGCTAAAAGAGACATCTAAGAACACTACTGTAAAATTTCCACAAAGCGATTAATTAATCATTTCGAAAATCAAAGTAAAATAAATACTCAAAACCACTGTTAAATTGGTCATAACTCGAACAACGAATTTGTATTTTTTTCTAAAATAGGTATAATATATTTGTAGGAGAAGAATACATACATAAACTATCGAAACAAACCAAGATAGTGCAGTCAAAGATGGCACCACATGCCTCGGAATGACTTATATACTTTATAGGGTCTCAAATAATGAAATTGAGCTTGGACACGTTAATTTTGGGTAATTGTCATTCTTTCGATACTTCCTCGCGGTTTGAAATCGCGCTCTAGTATATTTTAAGTAAGTTCCGTTAATATTAACAACTCGTTATTATCACAGATTACATATTTATCGACTTTATGTTGCCGTCATTATCGACAAATGTACGAACTGTATTATCGAAGATGATAGTAGAAGTAAGTGCAGCATACATTTAGGCTGCTCATAAAAACAGTGGGAACTTCAAATAACACTTTCTTTTGCACATAATAAAAAGATTAAATTAAAGGGATGGCTGAATACCACCTAAAATTCATGTTCAGGACATGAGAATACAATGATCTTCGTTGGACAAAACATGTATTTGCATGAGATTTGAATGTAACACATTTATTGATGTGTCGAAAGAAGCATTCAAGTGTCTAGGCTTCTGAATGCTTAATAAAAACATCACTCCTTCCGATCTTCTCAATATCTACCTACACCATACCTAAGATAGAGACCATGATCTTCCTTGGAGCTACTTGACCGTGTTTAGAGGAGGGCGATGGTGTTGATAGGTGACGCACTATGGCTGGAAATTCAAAACAGAGACCAAAACTTAAATTTTAAGAGATTTTTTCGTTGCAATTTGGACGCTACAACACATTTTCGAATACAAGTGATTGACTTTTGGAATTTTGGAAATTGAAGTGGATATTATTACACTGTCCCACAGTCCATATTACACTTGGACCAAATGATTTACGTCTGAAACTATAGGTGAAATGGAGTTAATTGGTGTTTTTAGTTTTTTCATATCCTCATATCCCACTGCAAAGTTCCAAAGGATACAATTTTTGAAAATTTATTTAAATACTTATCTGCACCTGATGCGTGTTAAATTAAAAAAGAAAAAAATGCATGCTAAAAATACCTCAAATTGTAAGCTTCTATCTTTATTAGTTTAGCATAAACAACAATTTCCCTCTTAAAAAGTAAATTATGAATAAACTAAGGGGTAAACATGAAATGGCTGTTAATGCTGAGCCAATACGGATGGAAGTATGATATTTAAAGTATTTTTAACAGATATTCTCCTCTTTAATTTGACACTAATACCATTATCATAGTGTGCGAATAAGTATTTGAAATAATTTAAAAATATATATGCTTTGAAACTTTTGGGGTTCGGTGAAGGGGCAACAGGATGAGAAAGTAACTCCATTTTGCCTATAGTTTCATTTTTATATCTCACGGTTCAAGTGTATGAGGCTATTCGGCAATATATTACAAGCAATGGTAAGCTGTCTAGTAGTTGGTACTGCTTTTGAGGAATAATGCAATGAGACTTCCACAATACTAAGAAAACATTATCGTTGGTATACTATGTCTCCCACTGTACATAAGATCTTAGTCCACGGAAGTAGTATTATAAAGACGGTAGGCTTGCCTACCATTTTTATAATACAAGAGTTTTCACAAGAGGCTAGCAACGAGGACATAATTCACCGTCTTTTAGAAACATCTAACCCACAAATCAGCCACAGAAGGAGAAAAAAGTCAAAGACTTGTAACAAGGAGCAAAAAAGCTCTTAAAGATTGTAGACAATGAGTAAATTGTATATCCTCAAATAAACATTTTTTGAAAACAGAACTCATTTTCATTTCTAACAAAACTGTAGGCAATTCACATTATGACATGACATTACTTTTGCTCCACCCTGCATTAGGCACATTACACGGTGTCACATTTTATTCTTCGAAAATTATTTAAAAAGCCTAGACTACACTCAGAAAAAAGTATGCCACGGATTAAGTAAATATGTACTAAAACTGAGAAAAACTGAACTTCGTAAAGCGCTAAGGCAATAATTTCTCACATCAAGTACAAACTTTTCCTTGAAAATAGGACATGCTTTGAACTTGATTCCAGTTCAACTTTTCCTCAAAGCAAGTAAAATTTACTCAAACTGAGGAAACATTTTCTTCAAATCAAGTAAACCTTTACTTAATCTGAGGACATTTTTTAAGAAATTTTACTCAAACCAAGTAAATTTATACTCAAACTGAAGAAAATATTCCGATTTTTCCTCAATCCAAGTAAATTGTTACTCAAACTAAGTAAATTTGTAGTCATGCCAAGTAAATTTATACTCAATCTAAGGAAAATTTTCGGAAATTTTTCCTTAAACCAAGTAAAATTTGTACTCAGCCTGACTAAAACTTTCCTTAAACCAAATAAATTTGTATTCAGCCTGACTACGGCTATACTGATAATTGAAATTAATTATTTCGCTTCAGAGTATGCAACACTCATATGAAAAATGACAACATGGTATAGTTCTCAAACGTTTCATCTTACTCATACCATAAAGAGTTGAGATATTTCGCAATGACTGCTGCGGAGGCTAGGTAGGCGCCTTCGCAGTGATTGTTTAGAGTAATATTTGAAGTACTTATGAAGAAAGTCTCGGCTAACGAACGAGAATTTCTTTTTAGACCACTATTCATGTATTTTTCTAAATACCCTAAAGTATTTTTTATAAGTTAATTTATACTTGAATGTATGAGGAACATGGCATAAATTTAATTACATTTATTTACTTTATTTGAAGTGATAAACACATCTATAAGTAAAAAATTCCTAAATGACATTTTTCAATACAAAAAAACTTGCATTATTTTCTTTCTTAAACGCTAGTAAATTTTCTTCCGCACAAGTATGAATATACTTAATTGTCAGAAGTTTTTACTAGATCCAATAAAATGTTTTTAAGTAAATTTACTACCCTATTTTGAGTATATGTACTATTTTTCTGGCTCTGAACTAAGGAAAGTGCACTCATATCTATTTAATTTTCCTTCTCGTAAGGAAATTTTACCTAAACTGGAGTAAAATTGTTAAACTAAATTGTAGTATGGATTTTACTCAAATTTAAGAATGCTATTTGTCTGAGTGTACACAGCTTAATTACAAATTTTAAGCGACATTAGCTAATTTGCTGTCGTGGAATAACGGTAATTTAAGGATTTGTTTACAGTGCCACATTTTTGGAGGCTTGCATTACAAACATATAAAAGTACTAGAATATATAGGGGCGAACTATTTTTGCCAACCATAGCATTGCAGTGCGTAAAAATTCAAACCCGTGTTAAATACATATTCCAAAATTCAATTAAGTGAGATTTGACTCCATAAAATTTTCTTTTGAAAAACGCTGCATTGTTCTTATAACGGGATATGAACCAAGGACATGTTATTTGTATACATTCCAAATTTCATTCAGATCCAAGCATTTTTGTGGATTTTTACAGACTTTTGACCACATTTTCCCATATCCGGCCATAGTGTGACGGTAGGATATCACTCTTTATCATTGTTCTATTGAGACTTCGGTGGTGTTTGTTCTTCAGATATTCGTGAACTTATTTCGGACGGACAGATTTCTACAACCGATTTTTCTACGGCTTTATCGATTGCCGTTGTGGAAGAAAGCCATCTGTCAATGACTCTCACTACTTCATGCCGAACCGTTTCCGTTCAATGGAGGATTTCTGTAATCATTGATGTTCCTTTCGAGTGTCTAAAGCAAAAATGGCGAAAGGCTTATTGGTGAAAAATCTTCAGGGTATTCCTGGCCTCGTTTTCCCGCCTTAGGAATGAATACCACTCTTATCTCCTTCCAACTCGCTCGTTCGTAATAAATGTAATTCTTCGGATTTGTTATGAGTTATATAGAGAGAAGTAATTTGTAACCTTAGATATCTTGCCGCAGAACAATGTCCCATTTATATTTTTAATCTGTTTGCTTACATAGTTCGTATCGTTGTTACTGTAAACTTCTGCACCCCCTAATATACAGTTATGTATAACATTTAATTAATTTTAAAGGCCGCGTTCTCTAATAGGGCGGTGACAAACAATATTTTTATTTCGCTCTAGCCTTCGGTTATATATACATATATACATCCAAATATAACAATAATGAAATAGAAAAATAATTAAACTGAAATCCGATTTTTCACGGTTAATTTTTGTAAATTCGGCCAGAAGCTTCATACTTTAAAACAATCGATGAATTTGTATAAATCTTCGAAGTCGTTATCCATTTGATCAGCGGCGCAAACGGCGGTAAATACTTTGAATCTATTGTGAAGTTATTGATTGAATATTTGACCCCCTGTCAATGGGACGTTACAAAAATTAGTCGAATATATATATATATATGCGGATAAATTACATTAAGTTATACTTCCAACTCACCTTTTTGAATGGACACGTCATAGGAAAATTACTGACACGGTGTAACTCATCACTTATGAGGCGGAGCAGAGGGTTGCCATAGACAAAGCTTAACGATTTGCACACATCAAAATCCATATTTAGATAGGTATTATTTATGCCTCTGCGTACGACAACGAATTGAAATTTACACGTAAGTTGCGGCAAATCTTGACTCAGCTCAAAAGCAGCATTCAGCATATTCCGACCTTGGGAGTCTGGCGTCAACCAACAATTTAGGGTCTCACAAAGTCCATTACAATTGGAGCAATCGACATAGTCAAAGTACGAGTACAACTTAGACGTTTTAATTAAAACATTCTATTCATAGAAAACTTTCCATTAATATGTATAAATATATATATACCTTTTGACTATAGCCCTGACGTGCTATTGTCAGGATGAAGAGTATAATTGATACAGCTTTCATCGTCCGTGACATTTCAATTGGTTGTGCAGTTCCCAAAATCATTATATCGACTACTTCGCGTACATTAAAGAAGACAAAGAGAAGCTATTACAAAAAATATTTAAAATAATTACCGCTGCTCGTCTGATGAGGTTGAGTAAAATTCAACTCAGCAACACCAAGGGACTTCTCAAGGGACATTTGCCCCTGAGGGTGCATTTATGCCGCCTGGGGCGATCGGATTCAGATAAGTCTAGGGCGAAACGGGGAAATTCTTTCTTTGTCATTGTCCCGCCTTTTCGTGGCTGAGAGCCCGTCACTTTCAAGCATACATACAAGCCGACCGATTTTAAGTCGACAAGCCGCCACCGCCGCATGTTTCTGCACGAGCCGCGCCGCCGCCGATTTCATCGGCTCACATCGACTTCAATTATTATTTTTTGTGAAAATGGTAGATAGTTAATAGTAATTGAAACTTGTAAACAACATTATTTAAGACAAATTGTGTTTTTGTTTGTTTTGCATTCTCTTTCGTTATTCCATAAAAAACAAACGTAACAAAAACTTAGAGGTACTTATAAAAAATAGTAGAATTTAGCTAAAATTAGATTTCGATTGCTAATATCTAACATCTAACATGTCCAAAATATGGTCTACCAAATACGACTAAAAAGGCCAAGCAAAAACTTTCAGCCGGTTAGTAAGGGAGAGATGCAGATTAAGCGCTGTGGGGGAAGTCCTGAATTAGAGCAATTTCTGGGATGCAATAATGACATGTCCAGTTAAAAAATGAAATGCCGCGACCAGCATTTGAATATGGGACTCTTTTCATATTAGATCTGCCCAATGCCCCACAGTAAGTGATGCGATATGTTCGTCGTTTGCTTGTTAAAAGCACGACGAGGGTATCTCTGTGATTGCAACCGAAGCATGCAGTTCCCAGAATTTTGGTTCACTGCAGGACTCTTTTGCATCCGAGTCATGCAGAGTTTCAGTAGTGCTAACTTTATTGAACCCTCAGTAGCTCTACAACGGGTGTACTTCTTTTAAAATCTAGACAATTTTTTGCTGGAAGCTATTACTTACTACAACTTTCGATCTTGGTGCAACTAGGAATGTCCTTCTCAGTTGAAATTAACATGCTATTCTTAAAAATGATCATTTTGGCAGGTCCATATGGAACATTGAAATTCGTACACTGACTTCTTATATTCTATTTTTCCCAGATGTTCAAAATTGAACTTGCATATAAAAAATATAATACATTAAAATAACCGATTTTTTATTTTTTCACGATCCCGCTTTTTGCCACAAAATCCCGCCAAATCCCGCTTTTTAGCCAAATAGAGATGGTCACGTTCAGTATGCATGACCATGTGTTCCTATAAAAAACAATAATCAATAGCTACTCTATTGTGCTTCTTTAGTGTGTCAAAGTAGGTTGAGCTTTAACATTTTTTGGAAGGATTATGATTATCAAGACGTCTGGTCAAATATGCCTCACATGAGAAGCTGTAATTGCAAAAATATTTGTTAAATCCATACATATTATAAATTTTGGAAATGGATTCCCAATCCCAAAAAATAGTTGTATGGAAAAATAATATTAAATTATGGGAACATTGGCTAATATTAACGAATATTGAACTACTTGCCAAAAAAATAAAAGAAAAGGTATTAAAAACCAATACAAATTGTTCCTTCCATTTTCCCAAAATTGTCAAATAAATAGGGGTGAACGAATGGCAGAACGAGCCGACAAATCAGCCGAAAGCCGCCGCCGCCGACCCATTTTGAGTAGCACCGCCGCCGCCGATAATTATGGGTCGGCTTGTAACTCTGCTTTCAGGGATCGTTATTAGCCAACCTGGCATAGAGGCACTTGATCACAGGATGGTCTAAATATAGGAAGTTCTTGAACGACACAGAATTCCTAAAATGGAGAAATATTTCCGACTTGCTGGCCGAAGTGTATGCCCTGAATGAATGAATCACTTCCTGACATTCCATTACCGTTGCTTGTTACAGAACATTTAGCAAAATCTGTCATCTATTCAAATATAATTAAAATACTATTATGAATGTACCCCCACCACGCAGTGGTGTCTGTTAGACAATGGGATAATCATGTCGTTTTTAGTTAACGAACAACTTAGAATCATATTCAGTAGACGATTCTAACGATCAATTAGATTTTGTTTGATTTTTATAGTTGCCAAATAAAATAAACATAACACATCGAGCGGGCAATTTGAAAGTGGTCTACTAAGCCAGGAGCTCGGCTACTTATTGGACAGCCCTCAACGTGCGTTACTTTTCGGCTGTTTGGAAGCAATCGAACTCGATTCTGATCTTGAAGCCGTCTAAGGACCCACCGAGAAGTGGGAGCTATAGAAGATCGATCTTATCGGTGTTTATCAGTCCATCTTGTGGATCTGCTACTTATTGGATAGCCCTGAACTAGTGATACTTTTCGGTTGCTTCGAAGGAATCGAAGGTGTCCAAAACCGAAACCGGTTAACCGGTTTCATCACCTGCATCCATCGGCCGGTTTTTGTAAAATGGCCATTTTCGGTTAACCGAGAACACCGGGTTTTTCGTGTCGGTTAATCGGTTTTTGGTAAATAAGTGAACATTGCACCAATAAAAACTTCTGCACAGAAACACTACCATTTTACGTAAATTGTGACACATATGTAACTACGTCGTATCAGTGCAGCATTTGACACACGACATACGCAGCGCTTTTTAATTATGTTGCACAATGAAACTCTTATTATAATACGTTTTCGTTATGCGAAACAGACTATCAGAGGCAACACGTGCGAAAACTCTATTGTTTCTTTTCGAAGAGTCTTGTAATTTAATGTTGAATTTAAGCCAAGCAATAAACCACATCCAAAACCCCAAAATTGCTCGAAAAGGCGATAAACAGGCCACTTTATATGACGATTTCGCATTTTTTGACAAAACAAAGAAAAAAACTGAAAAGCTATGTTACTTACATATATGATGCCTTGTTGACTGTTAGCCCTACATCAACATTTAGCGAGCGTGTTTTTTCTACACAAAAAAATAGAAATCAGTTTCAATCGCGAAAATTGTATATTTGATAACTTTTTTCTTTAGTTTTCTTGTTATGACGAAAATTGTAAAACCAATTACTGAAATTGTAGCTGGTGTTATTGAAAAAAAAAATAGTTAAACGATTTGAGTTGTTGACAACTCGCGTTAACCACGACTTCTTTTAAAGAAATGATAAAAATGAAACGAAAACAAAAACAATAATCATTTTCATTGTTCCGATCACTGTTTTAATCAGTTTTTTTATATTCTCTGTGCAAGTTGTGACTGAAATATACGGAATAAATTCAATGAAAGTTTTAACTGTTCCAATTTCATTTGTTATCAGCTTTTTAGATTTCTGCAATAAAATTAGTGATTGAAATTTTAGAGGCAATTTTTTTTCTGTGTACGTCAAGCTTTATCAAAAACAAACAAAATAAGTAAGGAAAGGCTAAAGTCGGGCGGGGCCGACTATATGATACACTCCACTTTCTATCCGAATACAATTCCATTCAGTAAAACCAGTAAGGAAATGCTAAAGTCGGGCGGGGCCGACAATATGATACACTCCACTTTCTATCAGAATACAATTCAATTCGGAAAAAAAGTGAAAACGGGAAGAATTTTTGTATGTTTCCTAATCATAGGATAATATGTCCTGGTTCAATTTGTCAAATCGAGAAGAATATTTGTATCAGGGCTATATCCAAAAATGGAATGTAGTGACCCAATAGGTTCTTCCAGTTCTCAATTTGAAGTAATTCGATGAAAATACGTGGTTTCTGGGGCAAAAAAATCAAGCCAGGAGCGAAATTTGTATAGGAGCTTTATATAAATCTGAACCGATCTGACTCATTTTCATCCTGGGTGTTTCTCATGCAAATATAAGATATTTTGTCAAATTTGAAGAAAATCTGTTAAAATATGTGGTTTCTGGAGCGGAATAACTCAAATCGGGAGTGAAATTCGTATGTGGGCTATATCTAAATCTGAACCGATCTGGCTCATTTGGTGTGTTTCATGGGTGTTTCTAGTTTAAATAGAAGATGTTTTGCCAATTTTGAAGAAGATCTGTTAAAATATGTGGTTTCTACAGCAGAAAAAGTCAAATCGGGAGTGAAATTCGTATGGGGGCTATATCTAAATCTGAACCGATCTGGCACATTTTCACCGTGGGTGTTTCTAGTTTAAATAGAAGATGTTTTGCCAATTTTGAGGAAGATCTGTTAAAATATGTGGTTTCTACAGCAGAAAAAGTCAAATCGGGAGTGAAATTCGTATGGGGGCTATATCTAAATCTGAACCGACCTGCTAATTTTCACCGTGGGTGTTTCTAGTTGAAATATAAGATGTTTTGCCAATTTTGAAGCACATCTGTTAAAATATGTGGTTTCTACAGCAGAAAAAGTCAAATCTGGAGTGAAATTCGTATGGGGGCTATATCTAAATTTGAACCGATCTGGCACATTTTCACCGTGGGTGTGTCTAGTTGAAATATAAGATGTTTTGCCAATTTTGAAGCACATCTGTTAAAATATGTGGTTTCTACAGCAGAAAAAGTCAAATCGGGAGTGAAATTCGTATGGGGGCTATATCTAAATCTGAACCGATCTGACCAATTTTCACCATAGGTGTTTCTAGTTGAAATGTAAGATGTTTTGCCAAGTTTGAAGAAAATCTGTTGTAATATGTGGTATCTAGCGTGAAAAGAGTCAAATCGGGAGTGAAATTCGTATGGAGGCTATATCTAAATCTGAACCGATTTTCTTCAAATTAAATAGCGTTAGTCCTTATCCCGAAAAACTTTGTTGTGCAAAGTTTCATTTGGTTCTGGTTACAATTGCGACCTGTACTTTGATTACAAGAATAGATGGACAGACGGACGGACGGACATTGTTAAATCGATTCAAAAAGTGATTCTAAGTCGATCGGTATAATTAACAATGGGTCTATCTCGCTTCCCTTTGGGTGTTACAAACAAATGCACAAAGACATAATACTCTCGTGGAGTGTATAAAAAGTGAAAACGAGAAGAATTTTTGTATGTTTCCTAATCACAAGCTAATATGGCCTGGTCAAAAATTTGTCAAATCGAAATGAATATTTGTATCGGGGCTATATCCAAACATGGAATGAAGTGACTAACTTTCACAATTAGTTCTTCCAGTTCAAGTATAACGTGTTATGCTCAATTTGATTTTGAAAATTCGGTGAAAATACGCAGTTTCTGGGGCAGAAAAAGTCAATCCAGGAGCGAAATTTGTATGGGAGCTATATGTAAATCTGAATCGATCTGACCCATTTTCGCCATGGGTGTTTCTAGTTGAAATATAAGATATTTTGAAAGATTTGAAGAAATAAATAAAATATGTGGTTTCTAGAACAGAAAAAGTCAAACCGAGAGCGAAATTTGTATGGGAGCTATATCTAAATCTGAACCGATTTTCTTCAAATTAAACAGCGTTCGTCCTTGTCCCGAAAAACTACGATGTGCAAAGTTTCGTTTCGTTCTGGCTACAATTGCGACCTGTATCGTGATTACAAGAATAGATGGACAGACAGACGGACATTGATAAATCGATTCAAAAAGTCATTCTAAGTCGATCGGTATAATTAACAATGGGTCTATATCGCCTCCTTTTGGGTGTTACAAACAAATGCACAAACACATAATACGCTCGTGGAGTGTATACAAATCGCTTACAAAATTATCACTTGAATTGTATACTGGTATTGCGATATTATTATAAGAAGGATTCTACGTAAAGTTTTTGTTGAAGTTTTTGTACGTAAAAATATGAATTATTTTATAGAATTGACTATATTTTAGAATGATCCCGAACAAAAAAATGATACTGAAGTTCCTTATTTAATGTACATTTACTAAAAATTAACTGTATTTTTTTTCGTAATTAAAAATTTAATTTAAATATTTTCGTACTTTGATTTAAAAAAACGGTTATAACTGGTTTAAGCGGTTCTTTAAACAAATATAACCGAAAACCGGTTTTTAAAAAATTTAATTTTCGGTTAAACCGAAACCCGTCTTTCTAAAATAACCATTTTTTTGACACTTTAGGCAGGGAGCTATAAATTAATATCTCTCTTATCGGTCTCTGACAAGTTACTGAAATACGTTGTACTATACAGGCTAAGAGTCACTCTAGATAATAGTGATCGGTTAGAATGTTGCGAAACTTCCTAAACATTCAATATAGTTCCTCTCGAACTAGGAATGGATTGCGAGGAGTTCCCCTGAACTCTCTTTTGGTTAGAGATATTTCATATATATATACCGATTACATTCTCATCGCTTTGTCAGAAGCAGTAGCGACTATCACGAACTCAGTGGTGAACATTTACCTTGAACAAATGTAGAGATAATGCGGTGATGCAGTTATTTTCAAGGGTAAGGTAGTGCAACGATCGGCGATCCAGTTCTCTTTATTGGAGCCAATGTCTTTCGTACTTGCGGTAGTAAACAATCTTCTGGAGTTGTCTAAATATCTACTAAAGTCTAGATGTAACCGGAGATATCCGCCAAACCAAATATGACACCGTAGATCTTGATAGGATTTGTGTATTCCACATGAGGGGCACTCAACTTTGTAGAAGTAAAAAACACAATGATTAGGTACAGTCTTCTATATGACAACATAGACGAACGACGGATAATTACAGATCGCCGCACAGTGGTTCACAATCAAATTTCAGTGGCCAAAATTCAATAACTTTTGATGTAAGATTATTATACCCGCCACCTCCAGGATGGGGGTATATTCACTTTGTCATTCCTTGAAATATACAATGGAGACCGCATAAAGTATATATATTCTGTATCCTGGTAAACTTCTAAGACGATTTAGCCATGGCCGTCTTCCGAAAGAAATGAGCTATGAAGTTGAAATTTTCCGTATTTTTCTTATGGTTGCAGATCGGTTGGGATTGAAATTGGGCGTAATCGGTCCAGAAGGAAAAATTGTTCCCTAACAAGGACTGAAAATACCCCTAATATTTAGACTATTTAGTATTTTTTTTTTTAATATCCGATTTTTATACACATGAAATTTGTTTCGTACCTTCCTCTAGTAACGTGTTATCACCAAAAGTACAAAAAAGAAAAAGTGAAATGGGAAAAGGGATAAAAATGGTACCAATTATACGACAACAGCTAGAAACATGAAATACGCTGCGTACGTTCCTATAATGTAGATTTTTCAAAATTTGTACTTTTAAGGGATACAATTGGATAAGAGGGATAAAACTTGTACCAACCAAACCGCTGAAGTTGAAAACATTCATCTGACTGTGTAGACGCGAAACAAAAGGAATTTTTCGAAATTTGTACTTTTAGGTAGACAATATGGCAAAAGGGGTTAAAAAAGGTACCGACCAAACGGCTGCAACTAGAATAGTGGAATTCGGTGTGCACATTGCTCTGAATGCGTAGGTGCGAAAAATAATGATATATTTCGATATTCACACCTTTAGGATCAAATTCCTTCAAACTCTTTTACAAACACTTCAAAATGTATTAGAAGTGAAAAAGAATACTGTTTTTCTAAAACAGATTACTCTAAACTAAACACACTTTTATCCACTATTAATTGGAATGATATTCTCTCGTCCAAGGTTTTAGACGTTGTGATAGAAAATTTCTACAGTGCATTGCATAATTGTATTTCTAAATCAGTTCCTAAAATATTAAAACGTGAAAATATTAGCCCACCTTGGAACACTAATCAATTGGCAAGATTCAAGAATAAGAAAAACAAATTATTTAAAAGATACAAAAAAACTGGTTCTTCTACTGACTTTTCTAAATATTCCATCGCAAGATCTAATTACAATACTGAGAACAGAAGAGCATACAATAATTACGTAATATCTATGAAAAACCAACTGAAAAGTAATCCTAAATCTTTTTATAAATTTGTAAATTCCAAACGCCGATTACGTACTTTTCCAAACTCTTTGAAATTTGGCTCCATTGTTGCTGCTGATGATATATCAATTAGTAACATATTTGCTAACTTTTTTTCAACGACTTACTCTAATAAAACATTTGATCAGTCAAGTTCTTATCCTTATAACATTGTTGAATATTCACCAGTAAATGTTTCATATATAAGTAGGTGTACGGTCTTGGAAAATTTGAAGTCATTAAAGAGTACATTTAATCCTGGTCCTGATGGAATTCCCACTAACATACTAAAATATTGTGCTGATGTTCTTTCGTATCCTCTCTGCTTAATATTAAATAGATCATTATGTTATGGTTATTTACCACCTCTTTGGAAAGAATCATATATAATCCCAATGTTTAAATCTGGTAGCAAGATGGACGTATCGAATTATAGAGGCATTGCAAAACTTAGCGCTATTCCAAAGCTTTTGGAGAAAATTATAACTGACATGTTATCTCATCAAGTTTCGTCATTGTTGTTCTGTTGTCAACACGGATTTCGTAGATCCCGATCAACCATAACGAATATATTGGAACTTACTACAGTTGTAAATTATGGATTTAAAAGCCGAATGCAAACGGATACGATTTACACAGATTTTAGTAAGGCTTTTGATAAAGTTAATCATAACCTTCTCTTGAAAAAATTAGATTATATGGGCTTTAGTAACTCATTATTATCTTGGTTAAAATGCTATTTATGTGGTCGAATCCAAAAGGTAAAATTCGGAAATGCTATTTCAAAGGAAATTGTGGTGTCTTCCGGTGTACCACAAGGAAGTCATCTTGGCCCTGTCTTATTTACACTATTTATTAATGACCTTACATCTGTAATTCGACATTCCAATATTCTAATGTATGCTGATGATGTAAAAATATTTCGGTCGTTTAAAGACCCGTTGGAGCAATATTACCTATAATCTGATCTTGATTGCTTTCATGAATGGTGTAAAGTAAATTAAATGGAACTAAATATTTTGAAATGTAAACATATAGCATTTTCTAGAGTTAAACATCCTAGAACCAATTATTTCCTTGGTGATCAAGAACTCGATACTGTAGATACTTTTCTGGACCTCGGAATCTTATTAGATCAACGTCTGAACTTTCGTCTTCACATTTCAATGATAGTAAACAAAGCTTATAGTGCTCTTGGTTTTTTGAAGCGTTGGAGTAAGGAGTTTTCTGATCTTTCAGTCACTAAGCAATTATATACCTCTTTGGTTCGCTGCATACTTGAGTATGCTTCTGTTATATGGGATCCATCTTATACTATTCATAGTAACATTATTGAATCTGTGCAAAAACAATTCCTCTTATTTTGTCTACGTGGACGTGGGTGGAACCCCCGTACACTGCCGTCATATGAATTTAGACTTAATCTTATTAAATTACCATCTTTGAGAAGTCGTCGTACTATGCTGAACATTACTTTCCTGATGAATGTTTTACAGGGCAACATTGATTCAAATTTTATCATGAATAGAATGTTTATAAATGTACCTCATAGACCTACTAGAAATTTTCAGTTGATTCACATTGATTACTTCCGCACAAATTACGCTAATAATGATCCTTTCCGCCGCTTATGTGTTCAATTTAATAAATACTACCACATCATTGAATTATCGGAAAATAAAAACTCTATTAAAAGAAAAATTATTTTGTATTTAAATACATACCTAATAATTAAGTAATTCATAAGTGTATATATGTACATTAGTCTTTTAGTCTGTAAGGATATTTGTATCTATAGACTTATAATAATAATAAAAAAACGGGTTAAAATTGGTACCAAGCAAACGGCTGTAGTTAGAATTATGAAATTCAGTATCTTCGAAGGCACGCGAAATATGAGTATTTCTCCAAATTCGTACTTGAAAAAAGAATAAACTGGTGGTACCAAAACTGGATGTACCTGAAATTAGATGTGTACATTCCACGTCGACAGCCACTAATCTGCCGGTAATACTATGGAATGTACTCCGTGGTGCTGGCTATATAAGATTCGGCCTGGCCGAATCTTAACGTCTTTTTACTTGTTAATACTGTTGTTGACGTTATCGTACGAAATGCAATTCGAAGCAACAGTGGCATAAGATGTGGCCTCTGCAAATACCTTGAATGTCCTGTCTTTCTTCTAATGATCTGAGTTTTGCTGTCATATTTCTGTGGCTCTGAGATGACAGGGTCAGTAGAGAAAGAGGATATGATGGCTGATCTAAAAATCAACATCAAGAAAAGTAAAAACAAGTAAGGAAAGGCTAAAGTCGGGCGGGGCCGACTATATAATACCCTACACCACTCCCTGCGTATGTACCTCGCTTTGATTACTAAACCCAGGTATTTCATGGGAGCAATTTTATGTAGTTCATACAAATTATATAAAATATATTCATATAATTTATAAGCTAAAAATTCATCTTTAGTCAAATTTAACGAATATGGTAATTGATCCAATTGTCCGACAGACAAATACAAATTATACAGTAGTATACCAAAGTCATTTCAAAGTATGGACATATCGACATCACTCAAACAATTCTCATTGCAATTCAATTCGGTAAAAAAGTGAAGTCGGGAAGGATTTTTGCATCCTGTAAATGTATGTGTTTGACAAAAAATGTTAAATCGGAAAGGACATTTGTATGGGGGTATATTGAAACCTGGAACGATGTGACCCGCTTTCACCATGTCTGTTTATTGGTGAAATATAATATGTAAAATTTGGCCAAAATCGGTTAAACAGTCGGGAGCAACATTTGTATGAGGGCAATATCTAAATCTGAACCTATCTTACCCACTTTCACCATAGATATTTCTAGTTCGATTATAAGATGTTGTGCCAATTTAAAAAAAAACGGGTACAATGTGTGGATTTTAGAGCGACATTTGTATGGGGGCTATATCTAAATCTGAACCGATCTTACCCAGTTTTTGCATACTTGTTTCTAGTTGGATTATAAGATGTTCTGCAAAATTTAAAGAAAATCCGGTACAATATGTCGTTTCTAGAGCGGAAAATGTCAAATCGGGAGCGACATTTGTATGGGGGCTATATCTAAATCTCAACCGATCTTACCTAATTTCTGCATACCTGTTTCCAGTTGGATTATAAGCTGTTGTGCAAAATTTAAAAAAAATCGGGTACAATATGTCGTTTCTAGATCGGAAAATGTCAAATCGGGAGCGACATTTGAATGGGGGCTATATCTAAATCTGAACCGATCTTACCCAATTTTGGCATACGTGTTTCTAGTTGCATTATAAGATGTTCTGCCAAATTTAAAGAAAATCGGGTACAATATGTCGTTTCTAGAGCGGAAAATGTCAAATCGGGAGCGACATTTGCATGGGGCTATATCTAAATCTGAACCGATCTTACCCAATTTTTGCACACGTGTTTCTAGTTGGATTATAAGATGTTCTGCCAAATTTAAAGAAAATCGGGTACAATATGTCGTTTCTAGAGCGGAAAATGTCAAATCGGGAGCGACATTTGTATGAGGGCTATATCTAAATCTGAACCGATCTTACCCAATTTTTGCATACGTGTTTCTAGTTGCATTATAAGATGTTCTGCCAAATTTAAAGAAAATCGGGTACAATATGTCGTTTCTAGAGCGGAAAATGTCAAATCGGGAGCGACATTTGTATGGGGGCTATATCTAAATCTGAACCGATCTTACCCAATTTTTGCATAGGTGTTTCTAGTTGGATTATAAGATGTTGTGCCAAATTTAAAGAAACTCGGGTACTATATGTGCTTTATAGGGCGGAAAAAGTCAAATCGGGAGCGACATTTGTATGGGGGCTATATCTAAATCTGAACCGATTTCCTCCAAATTCAACACCGATGGTCATTGGCCAGAAAAAATAACTTCTGCCAAGTTTCATGACAATCGGACAACAATTGCGACCTGTAGAGTGCGAACAAGCTTAGATGGACAGCAGACGGACAGACGGACAGACGGACGGACGGACGGACGGACAGACAGACATCGTTAAATCGACTCAGCTGGTGATTCTAAGCCGATCGGTATACTTAAAGGTGGGTCTAGCTCGATTATTTCTTGGTGTTACAAACATTTGGGGCGAAACTAACTTATAATACCCTAGCCCACGAAGTGGTGTAGGGTATAATTATTGTCAGCAATAATAAATTTAAAGTAGGTGATGTTGACCTAGAAGATGTCGAGTCCATTTGCTACCTTAGTAGCATAATTTCGAACACTGGTGGCTCCAGTAATGATTTCGCCCACAGAATCTCAAAGACAAAGACATTCGGTATGCTAAACCCAATATGGAAATCAGCAGTGATCTCCCTTAATACAAAGATAAAGCTGTTCGACTCTTGTGTAAAATCAGTGCTTCAATCGCTGCCTATGTAGGATTTTACGAATATATTGGCCCGAAAAAACATCTAACACACAGCTCTGGAGTAGAACCAATCAAAAAGAAGAACCAATCAAGATTGAAATGCTCAACCGCAAATGTAAACCCAGACAAAAAAACATTGCTATATCTAGATCTAAGACCTTTTTTAGACCCAGAATATATATTTTATCTGATCCTCGATGAATATTTGGATGATGTTGGAAACGGAATGACGAAATTAATATACACTACATCCACAAACCACAAACAAATAAAAATCGTATTCATATTTTTCCAATTCAGTTATTTTATTATGTGGAAAACAACAGAAACCGCTTAACTATTATTATCAAACATAGCGAAACCCTCCTTCTTCGCTTTTTTCAAAGTTAGTTCTTGTAAATTCTGCCGGAATTTTCATATTGTAAAATTGGCATATCTGTCGTATTAGTATAAAACTTAGAACTCGTAATCCATTTTGTCGTCGGTACAAACGGCGGTATATACTTTGAGTCAATGGTAAAATTGTTGAAGGAATATTTGACGCCCTGCCAATATAACGTTGCGTAAATCAATCAGGTATCAATAGGTATAGGTATAGTTTCAACTCACTTTTTTGAATGGACATGCCATCGGGAAATTACTGACACGACGTAACTCATCAGTAACGAGACGCAGCAGCGGATTGCCATAGGCAAAGCGTAAGGCCTTGCAGTAATCGAAGTCCATATTTAGATAAGTATTATTGATGCCTCTCTGTACCAACATTAAACGATATTTGGATATAAGATACTTTAAATCTTGCTTCAGCTCAAAAACTGCAGTCATCACTTGACGGCCTTGTTTGTCTGGCATCAGCCAACATTTTACGGTCTCAAAATAATTGTCATCGTAATTGGAGCAATCGACATAGTCAAAGTCAGCGTATAACTGAAAGTTTTTAGTCAAAATATTTTATTCATACAACACACACTGCCTCATACATACCTTTTGACCATAGACCTGCAGTACTAGTGGTAGGAGAAAGACAATTATTGATATAACTTTGATCGTCCGTGTCATGGTTGACAGTTGTGTTCTCATCAAAATCAATATTTGAACTAGCTGTCGAAGTACAATCGAATATTTCAGAGAGCAACAATCCCTATTTCCCTATTAATATTATAAAACCTTAGTGTAAGTCTGTCTGTTTGTTTGTTCCGCAATCACGTGTAAACGGCTGAACCAATGTTGTTGAAATTTTCAGTACAGATAGATGTCTGGAAGGAAGGTCTGGAAGGAACTATAGGCTATAGAATTTTTAAAAATTTGCTCTGTGGGCGGAGGGGGCGTGGCAATATTGTTTTTGAGAGCTAGACGACTGAAAATTGGTACATATATATTATTGACCACGAGAATGATAAATATGAAGCCGAAATTTGGATTTTCATTTTGTGGGCGGAGTGGGCGTGGCAATAGTGTTTTTTTTTAGCTAGAAGGCTGAAAATTGGTACATATATATTACTGACCACGAGAATGATAAATATGATGCCGAAATTTGGATTTTCATTTTGTGGGCGTGGCAATAGTGTTTTTTTTAGCTAGAAGGCTGAAAATTGGTACATATATATTACTGACTACGAGAATGATAAATATGATGCCGAAATATGGATTTTCGTTTTGTGGGCGGAGTGGGCGTGGCAAAAGTGTTTTTGAGAGGTAGTAGGCTGAAAATTGGTACATATATCTTACTGACCACGATAAAGATCAATTTGATGCCGAAATTTGGATTTTCTTTTTGGTCGTGGCAATAGTGTTCTTTGAGCTAGAAGGCTGAAAATTGGAATGTATATATTATTTATTTATTTATTTATTAATTCAAGTCTATGGAAATAACATTTTCCTTACAGACTAAGCTTAAAAACTAAAAATATATTAAATCTAAATAATTAACAAAATTAGCTAACGTATCACTAATATCAAGGTTGAAATTGGAGATATTATTGAACTCTCTTAATGCTCGCGTGATGGGTTCATGCAGAGAATAATTTGTTCTATGAATAGGTATACAAAAAACATTAAAATGACGTAAAGGTCGAGGCGGAACATGGAAATTTAGAAGCTCAAGCAAACCCGGGCAGTTAATATGACCAGCCACTAACTTATAAATAAAGAGCAATGATGATGTAATCCTTCTATTCTCAAGAGTTTTTAGATGAATTAACCTACATTTATCCTCATATGAGGGATGAGGATTAAAAAAGTTAATAGATCTGAGAGCAAAATTAATAAACTTTTTCTGAATTCTTTCAAGTCTAGAGCAATGAGACGCATAATAAGGATTCCAAATAAAAGAGGCATATTCCAATTTGGATCTTACTAAAGACGAATAAACTAACTTAGCAGTGTAGGGATCTGAAAAATCTTTACAATTTCTTTTGACAAAGGCAAGCAAAGAGTACGCTTTTGGGACTATTGAGTTAATGTGACTTACAAAAGATAAATTCGAATCAAATACAACTCCTAAGTCAATTATTTCATCTACCACATTTAATTGGCGCCCATTAAGGTAATAGTCGTAAAAAACAGGGTTTCTACATTTATAAAACGACACTTTAAAGCATTTTGAGATATTTATTTCCAAAAAATGTTCAGAGCACCATCGTTCAATGCTCTCTAAATCACGCTGCAGATGAAGTGCATCTATTATTGAATTTATTCTCAAAAATATCTTTAGATCATCAGCATACAGTAAAACTTTCGACCACTTAACACACGAACAAATATCATTTATAAATAACACAAAAAACAATGGTCCAAGAATACTACCTTGGGGGACCCCTGAAGTAGCAACATAAACATACGATTTAACGGAATCAATTGATACAAAATGACATCTATTTGACAAATATGAAATAATAAAATTTAAAAATTTTGAATGAATTCCAATTGAAAAAAGCATGCTAATAAGAACTGGATGAGACACTTTATCAAAAGCCTTGGAGAGATCAGTGTATATTGTATCAATTTGACATCCATTTTCAAAGTTAGAAATACAATATTGAGAAAATACTGCTAAATTAGTAACTGTGGATCTACCACGAATAAAACCATGCTGATAGGGGGAAATTACAGATTTGACAGCAAAATACAATTTTTCAAAAACGATATGCTCAAACACTTTTGCTATATTACTTATTTTAGATATGGGCCTATAATTAGCTACATTATCCTTACCTCCAGATTTATAAATTGGAGTTACATAAGCAACTTTCCACTTATCTATAAAAATACCTTCTTCTAAAGATTTATTGAACAAGAGTAATAGAGGGACAAATAACGAAAAATTACAACTTTTTAAGAAGAAACCACAAAACCCATCAAGATCTAATTTATAAGAAGGTTTTAACTTTGAAATACCAAAAAGAATATCGTCTTTAGTTAGCTGAATAAAACCAAAATCAAGATACGAATTTGTATTGTGGTTAAAAATGATACGACTATCATTTGCCACAAAATTACTACTGAAGAAATTTGCAAACAAGTTAACAGTGTCAGCCGTGCAATTCGACACGTCATCATTTAAGAACATTTTCGCGGGATATTCAGATTTACTCCTTTTTGAATCTATATATAGCCAAAATGATTTAGGATTCCTCTTAATACTAGTCTCCAAATTTAATATGTACTGACGGTACAAAAACTTATTTAAAAAATTAAACTCTCTTGAGAATCTATCAAACATTGCCTTAAATTCCAACCGTAAAGTACTTCTGTAAAGCCTGTGATACTTATTTCGCTGGTTTTTGAGCTTTTTTAGACCTTTAGTATACCATGGCAATTTATGAATTTTCTGCTTTAAAAGGGGTATATTATTAGACATTATTTGATTGATATATACAGTGAACTTCTCGTAACATTCGGAGATATTACTATTATCAAAAAGAGAACTCCAATTAACATCTTCAATCAACCTATTGATAATGTTAAAGTTGCATTTTTTAAAATCGAAAGACAAAGGAGAATTACAAACTTTGTTGAACACATAAAATTCTAAAGAAACTTCCAAAGGAATGTGATGCATATCAGTATCACAAAGTGGATTTAAGGATGTACATATTTCAAATTTAATATCATGACTTATAAATATAAGATCTAAGATTTTACTTAAACGATTATGGAACCTATTAATTTGTTTTAAATCCAAACTGAAAAAGCTATCAATAACATTTATTTCAATTACACTGTTTACATTACAAGGACATAGTGTATCAGAACCAGTCATCATTGACCACACAATATTACTTAGATTAAAATCACCCAATACAATTACTTGGTAGTTGTTGTTCAAAGAGACTAAATCAATAATATTCTGAATGTGTATATCATATAAAAAATCAGAACTGCCAGGAGGAATATACGAAACAAAAGCAAGTAAGCTACCATGCAATCCTCTCAAAGAAATACATAACTGGTCGATTAATGAATCAGAATTAGGCAAAGGGCACAGAGAGGAAATTAATTCTCTCCTTACAGCAATCAGCACACCTCCTCCTCTCGTACAATTAGTCCTCGAAAAGTCTCTATCTTTGCGATAAATACAGAAAATAGACGGATCAAAAAACTCCTCGCTAGCAAAATCATCGTTGAGCCACGTTTCAACTAAAACAACAACATCAAAATCACAATGAAGTGATGCATTAAATACTTTGTCGAATTTCGATCTCATTCCACCCATATTCTGATAATATATCCTTAACTTTTGGAATTTAGTAGCGCAACTCAAGGCTTCTTCTCCATTAATCGCTGTTTTTGAAAAAAATCAAAAGGGCGAATGCGAACCTCTGAAGGCCACAAGGAGGGCTTAAATAGCTCATTGTAGAAAGCTGCAGATATACCAAGTTTAAATGATACTCTTTTCATGGCGTTCAAGTCAGCATCTTTTTTTATCAATACATAGCATTCCAAATTACTTTTAGCAACATTTGTATGTTTTTCCACGTAACTCATAATCTGTTCAGCTGTTACAGATGGTTTAAATGAAGAAATGTGCACCCACTTTCTACTAGCCACAACATCAAGTTCATTGTTAGTGTTGTCACCAAAAACCACACGTTTCCGCCTTCTTTTTTGCTTAGCATTAACCCACGGCAAATTGTTTGCTGGGATATCATTCTGGGATGTAGCAGCGAAAACAACTTCAGCGTCAGCACAGTCGGCAGCATTAGCAACATTGGGACCAACATTAGCAGCATTGATAGCAGAGACATCACACATTGAAACATTAACAGTAGCGTTAGCTCCTACTACACCAACAACTTCCTTTAATTGAGAGATAGACGAAGACAGAACAATCTCACTGCGCACGACATCATCAGGAATAACAATAACATCACCAGGGCGATCAGTGTTATTGCAGTCAGAGCGAGCAGCAGTGTTAGAAACAGCAGAATGGGATGGTGAAGAACGAGAAAGTGAATGACCCTCACATTGATGCACATTAGACGAAGAGATAGCCTTGAACGGTGTTTGTTCATGAAGCAAAACACTCTCACTCATTTCTTTACTCACGAACAAATGAAACTGCGATTTTAGCTCTCTCATTTCATTTGATAAAGCAGACACGGCAGCAACCAAATCTTTGGAAACGTTCACACAGTCATTACAATTGTAAACAATATTTGCGGACGATTTAAGCAGTTTGTAATCATATTCATTTTCAATGCCAGCACACATTTTATGAAACTTTGAACTACAAATGTTACATTTAATACAGATACTGCTGTTTATCACTTTAAAACAACCAGAGCACACCGACTTCGGTAGAGAAGACATAACGAAACGACTTATTCAAACAAGAGTCAGAACTGAACTGGCCACGAGAAAGATCAATTTGATGTGAAATTTGGATTTACGTTTCGTGGGCATTGGGCGTGGCAATAGTGTTTTTGAGAGCTAGACGTCTGAAAATTGGTACATATATATTACTGACCACGAGAATGATAAATATGAAGCCGAAATTTGGATTTTCGCTTTGTGGGCGCGGCAAAAGTGTTTTTTTTTAGCTAGAAGGCTGAAAATGGGTTCATATATATTACTGACTACGAGAATGATAAATATGATGCCGAAATTTGGATTTTCGTTTTGTGGGCGGAGTGGGCGTGGCAAAAGTGTTTTTGAGAGGTAGTAGGCTGAAAATTGGTACATATATCTTACTGACCACGATAAAGATCAATTTGATGCCGAAATTTGGATTTTCTTTTTGGCGTGGCAATTGGTCGTGGCAATAGTGTTCTTTGAGCTAGAAGGCTGAAAATTGGAATGTATATATTACTGGCCACGAGAAAGATCAATTTGATGTGAAATTTGGATTTACGTTTCATGGGCTTTGGGCGTGGCAAAAGTGTTTTGGAGAGCTAGAAGGCTGAAAATTGGTACATATATATTACTGACCACGAGATTGATAAATATGATGCCGAAATTTGGATTTTCGCTTTGTGGGCGTGGCAAAAGTATTTTTGAGAAAAATTGGTACATATATATTACTGACCACAATAAGTATCAATTTAATGCCGAAATTTGAATTTTCGTTTCGTGGGCGGTGGGAGCATGGCAAAAGTGTTTTTGAGAGCTAAAAGGCTGAAAATTTGTACATATGTATTACTGACCACGAGAAAGATAAATATGATGCTGGATTTTGAATTTTCGTTTGGTGGGCAGTAGGGGCGTGGCAATAGTGTTTTTGAGAGGTAGTAGGCTGAAAATTGGTACATATATATTACTGACCACAATAAGTATCAATTTGATGCCGAAATTTTAATTTTCTTTTCGTGGACGGTGGGAGCATTTCAAAATTGGTTTTGAGAGCTAAAAGGCTGAAAATTGGTACATATGTATTACTGGGCCGAGAAAGATAAATATGATGCTGGATTTTGAATTTTCGTTTCGTGGGTGGTGGGGCCGTGGAAAAAGTGTTTTTAAGAGGTAGTATCGACCTTAGACCCTATAAAGTATATATATTCTTGATCGTCATAAAATTCTAAGACGATCATTGTCCGTCTGTCCGTCCGTATGTTGAAAGCACGCTAGCATCTACACGAAAGGAGCTAGGACGTCCAAATTTTCCATAAATGCGTCTTATAGTCGTAGATCGGTTGGGATTGAAAGTGGACGAAATCGGCCCAAAGCGATAAAATTTTCCCTTAAAAGGACTGAAAATACCCATAATGTTTTAGAGTATTTAAGCAAATTTTTTTCAATACGTCTGCTTGTACTTACTGGGTATGCACATTCCCCCTATAACAAACACGTGAATCATAAAGTGATTCTTATTCGTAGGGGAGAATTGGGGTAAAAAGGGATAAAAATGGTACCTATTAAACGACAATAGCTAGTAACACGAAATTCGGTGTGCACTTTCCTCTAGTTGATTAGATACATAATATATAAGTATTTTTCCAAATTCGTACCTTTAAGGGGTAAAATGGGAATAGGGTAATGAAATTCGGTGTATACATTTCTCTGATTGCGTAGACACGCAAAATAAACGCATTTTTCGAAATTCGTACTTTTTGGGGATAAAATGGAAAAATAGATAGTACCAAAGAGTATACATTCCTCTGACTGCGTAGAGACGAAAAATAAAAGTTTTTTTTCCAAATTCGTACTTTCAAGGGATACAGTGGGTACAGAGGGTTAAAAAAATAGTACCATCTAAACGACTACATCTAGAATTATGAAATTCGATGTCTATATCCCTCTAATTGCGTAGACACATAAAATAAAGAGATTTTAGAAAGTCGTACGCTTAAGGGTGTAAAATAGGAAAAAGGGGATAAAAATGGTACCAACCAAATGGCCGCATGAAGTTAGGTTATTTTGCACTATGTACGTGAGATAAACGATTTTCAAAATTTGTACTTTTGGAATTAAAATATAATGGAAATACAACCAACTCTAGCATCCACTTTCTAACTATATTTATGGTATTTAATCATTTTGGAAATATAAATATAAGAATGTTTATTTTTTGAATTGGTTTGAAGTATTATTTCGATATGTAAATTTATTGGTAGCCTTGCCTTATAAGCGTGTATTTTTTCAATATTTCTATTTGTTTTAGTTTGGCTATATTAATAATTTCATATTTTCCCGTAATATTACTGCACTTCTACGAAAATCATGGTGGAGGGTATATAAAGCTCAGCCCGGCCGAACTTAACGCAGTTTTTACTTGTTTGTGTTGTGTTCGTTATGATTCTTGGAAAGTTTTTATGACTCAAAAAATAATTACAAAGGAAACCAGAAATTGGGACGATAAACATAATATAGTGCTGATTCATTTATGGTTTCTTCGTTGTTTCAAATCGGTATCCAAAATTGACCATTAGTTTTAATACTCCAGAATGAATCTCTAAGGCACTACTTGACGCTCCCGTGAGGGCGACCACGTAAACCAGCTATATTGGCTGCGAAAAATTACGGTTTTTTTAATATTTTTTATAGTTTAAGTATATTATAGGGGCATCAATCTTCAGTATTACTTTTCTCCACATCCATTTTTCCAAATACTTCAAGTGTGAATACCGTAAAAACAACAAGGTTGCCTTGTTGAAATAGGAAAACAATTACACAGTATAAAAGCGACATGACGCTCACATCGAGCCATTACACAGCGCGACGTGCAGCTTATATATATATAATCACCACTCTGTAAAATCTCTTTTCATTTTTATAGCAAAGGCAATCAAAGTCTTCATACATTTGTAAGTATTTGTAGGTAGTTTTCTGTGCCATACACACAATACACATAATACACAAAGTCCAGCTCAACTGTGCAGTAATAACTGTCTATTATTTCAGTAAATTTTTGGGAACACTGAGAGGGTTGGTAATGGAGGGTAAGTTTATTCCAGAGAAATATTGGGGATAAATAAATAAAGTGTAGTTACGAGCGTTTTTCTTTCCATTTGGCTCATTTTCACAACACTTCCAGGCGCTTGCCGCTCGGAAAAATTTGTTGTCTCACACAAAATTGGGCTACGATTTTTGAAAATCGAAAATGCAAAAGTAAGGTCCACTTTAATATATGTTTGAAGAATAATACAAAATCTTGGTGTCTGAATATTATTTTTGCCGATCATAAAGCTTAAAGAGAGCATAGTAAACTGTTTTGACGGGTAGTAGTTTGGGTAATCAATAGAGCTTATTGTTTTCTAAATTTCATTACATCTGACATAGTTAAGATATTTTGACGCGTGAAGATGCATTTGAAAGGTATTTTCTTATGGATTTCTAAAAATCTTTATCTTTAATTTTAATATTTGTATACCCTCACTCTACAGTGTAGGTAGGTATATATCATTTGGGACAGAAAACAAGTAAAAACGGCGTTAAGTTCGTCCGGGCCGAACTTTATATAACCTACACCTAGGATTGCATTCCACAGAGGCTGCCGATTTTCGTAAAAGTGCAGTAATATTAAAGGAAAATAAAAATTTGTTAATATAGCCAAACCAAAACAAATACAAATATTGAAAAAATAATTTTCTAAATAAATATAATAATTTTATTATTTCAAACCACGTTTATCAGACAAGGCTGCCAATACGTTTACACTATATATCGAAATAATACTTCAAGTCAATTCAAAAAATAAATATTCTTATATATATATTTTCAAAAAAGTGTATGGTACCATAAATATTGGTAGATAGTGGGTGCTACAGTTGGTTGGTTGTATTTCCATTCCATTTTAATTCCATAAGTACCAATTTTGAATATCCATCTCATGTACATAGTGCAAAATAGCCTAACTTCATGATTCAACCAATTTTTGGTCGTAAAAGTAAAAAGTACGAATTTTGAAAAATCTTTTTATTTTGCTTGTCTATGCAGTCATAGGAATGTCTACACCGAATTCCATGATTCTAGCTGTGGCCATTTGTTTGGTACGATTTTAATCTCTTTTTTCATATTTTACCCCCTTATGTGTCTACGAGGGATTTACACACCGAATTTCATCATTCCAGCTGTAGTCCTTTAGTTGCCACTATTTTTATCCCTCTGTACCCATTGAAAGTACGAATTTGGAAAACATCTTTTATTTTTCGTGTCTACGCAGTCAGGAGCATATATACTCCGAATTTCATGACTCTAGCTGCGGTCATTAGGTTGGTACTATTGTTATCCCCTTTTTCCATTTTAACCCCAAAAAGTACGAATTTCGAAAAATCCGTTTATTTTACGTGTCTTCGCAATCAGAGGAATGTATACACCGAATTTCATTATTTTAGGTTTGTTTGGTACCATTTTTATCCCTATTCCCATTTTACGCCTTAAAAGTACGAATTTTGAAAAAACATCTTTTATATTATGTATCTACTCTATTAGAGGAATGTACACAGCGAATTTCGTGTTTCTAGCTGTTGTCGGTTGCTATGTACGATTTTTATCCCTTTTTGCCCTATTTCACCCCCTACGAATAAAAATCACTTTATGGTGCACGTTTTTGTTATAGGGAATATCAAGTAAGTACAAACTGACATATTGAAAAAATATGCTTAAATACTCTAAAATATTACGGGTTATTATTGGTATTTTTAGTCCTTGTAAGCGAAAAATTTTTCCCTTTTGGACCGATTTCGCCCCGTTTCAATCCCAACCGATCTACGACTATAAGACTCATTTATGGAAAATTTGGACGTCCTAGATCTTTTCGTTTAGATGCTAGTGTGCTTTCAACAGACTAACGGGCATGCCTAGATCGTCTTAGAATTTTATGATGATCAAGAATACATATACTTTATAGGGTCTCAGGTCGATATTTCAAGGTGTTACAAACGGAATGACAAAGTTAGTATAGCCCCATCCTGGAGGTGGAGGGTATAAAAAGTGTAACGCATTGAAGGAGTGACTTAAGACCCCAAGTATGTTTGTACCAAATCCGTTTCGCGACTTTTTAAGCTGTTTGAGCCATGTCCGTCCGTCTGTCTGGCTGGCTGGTGTATAACTCTCGAAGGAAGTTGAGGAATCAATTCAATCTTTGCACATGGTAATATTTTTACCAAACTTAGTTTTAGTGCGCGAAATTGCCACACCCCTTCTGATACCTCCAACACAAATTTCCCATATGCTTATGTTAAATTACAACCAATGTAACTTCCATATGGATATTTGGAATCGGCTATGTTTTGGTATTTGATAAAGTTTTTATAATCAATTTAAGCGTACAAAATATGGCGGGTATTGCCACACCCCTTCTTGTACCTCCGACACAAATCACCCTAACCTACATAAAATTAAAGCTGTTATAACTTCTATAAGGATGATCGGAATACTATGAAATTTGATATTTGATAATGCTTTTATATATGTTGCATACATGTGGAATATGGGCGATATTGCCACACCTCTTCTGGTAATTCCCACACAAAGTGGCATAATCCTTGTTTAAAATAAAACCGATATAACTTTCATATGATTAGACAAAAACATTTGAAAATTAATATTTGAAAATGTTTTTATAATCACAGTAAAACAAAAAAATATTTACGCTTTAGCCACGCCCCTTCTTGTACCTCCCACACAATTGTCTCTATACTAGGTAATATTAAATCCTTCATAAATTCTATACTGGTGCATGGAACCCACTATGACTTGATATTTGACCATGTTTTTGCAATTGTTTTATAACTGAGAAAGCTAGGACCTTCTAGTACCTTCCATTCAAATTACTGTCCGTATATATGTTATCTGAGAGTGAGCGTATCTTACTTGTTTTCTCTAGAATCAGCCCAATGTGTTTACTTTCAATTGCAGAACAAAACAAATTCTTGGGATGTCACAAAAAAAGGAAAGTTATAGAAGAAACCTTAAGACTGTATTATTTTTATGCCCTCCACCTTCAGGATGGGGGTATATTCACTTTGTCATTCCGTTTGTAACACCTTGAAATATTCATCGGAGACCCCATAAAGTATATATATTCTGGGTCGTGGTAAAATTCTAAGACGATATAGCCATGTCCGTCTGTCTGTCTGTCTGTTGAAAGCACGATAGCGGTCGAACGAAATAGTGGGCGAAATCGGCCCAGAGGGAAAAATTTTTCCCTCACAAGGACTGAAAATACCCCTAATATTTAGAGTATTTCAGCATGTTTTTTGAGCTTGTATTTAGTTGATATTTGCAATACGCATTCCCTCTATAGCATAAAAGGGCACCATAGAGTGATTTTTATTTGTAGGGGCGAAATGGGACAAAAAGGGATAAAAATAGTACCAACTTAACGGCTGCACCTAGAATAATGAAATTCTATGTATACATTCCTCTGTGTTCGTAGACACGTAAAATAAAAGAACTTTCCAAAATTCGTACTTTTTGAGGTTCAAATGGAAAAAGGGGATAAAAATAGTACCTACCAAATGACCGCAGCTAGAATCATGAAATTCGGAGTATACATTCCTCTGACTGCGTAGACACGAAAAATAAAACGTTTTTTCCAAATTCGCACTTTCGAGGGATACAATGGCTACAGGGGAAATAGTACCAACTAAACGAATACTAGCTGATGATGAAATTCGGTGTGTACATCCCTCTAATTGTGTAGATACGTAAAATAAAGAGATTTTAGATAGTCGTACTCTTGAGGGGACAAAATTGGAAAAAAGGATAAAAATGGTACCAACAAAATGGCCGCTGATAGAATCATGGAATTCGGTGTATACATTCCTCTGACTGCATAGCCACGTAAAATATTTTTTTCCAAATTCGTACTTTATTTTGTTACTTTTACTGCGTACGTGAGAGATAAGGTATTTTTAAAATGTATACTTTTGAATTTAAAATAGATTGAAATAAAACCAACCTGTAACTGAAAATACACTGTCTATCCCCCAATATTTAGGGTATTTATGATTGCTGTCTTATATTTACTTTATGAATTGAAGTATTATTTACATTATAATAATACATACAGGGTGCGGCTAAAGTTACTATATGATGTAAAACAATTGTTACTTCTTTGCTTGCGAGTATTTAACTTTTTCTTTTTTCCTATTTCAGAAATTAAACTTGGGAGAATATTTAAAAATGGAACGCTATACAATTGCGCAATTGCGCTTGGAATTTGCTAGAGCACTTTTAAATCTCGTTGATCAAAATGAAATTTTTTTGTCAAATTTAATGATGACCGACGAAGCGCATTTTCACTTGAACGGTTTCGTAAATAAACAAAACAACAGATTTTGGGGATCCCAAAATCCCAAAAATCTTCATCAGAAATCTTTACAACTAAAGGACAACATTCAAGAAGAAATTGATTGTATACCACAAGAAACACTCAACAAAGTTATGGAAAATGCCATAAAAAGAGCACATTTTTGCGTTAGAGAAAACGGTTCTCATTTAACTGATATTATTTTTCATAATTAATGTAAAAAAATAACATTAAATAAACTTTCTTTTTATCATAATTTTTTTTTGTTTTTTTTTTTCATTCCATTCAATAGTTATTTAAAAAACAAATCATATAGTTACTTTAGCCGCACCCTGTAGTATACAAATATTGGTAGCCTTGGCTTATTAATTAAAGTTCTGATTTTCATACATTTGAAATTTGTTGCGGACATTCCTCTTGTAGCTTGGAAGCACCACAAAGAAAATAAATGGTTTAGCGGGCGAAATGGGACAAAAATGGATATAATATGGTACCAATGATACGACGACAGCTAGAATCATGAAATTCGGTGTGTACATTAGGGCGTACCTCAAAAAAAAAGTTCGCCGTAAAGGTAGTTTCAAAAAAAAATTTTTTATTTTTTATGCCGAACGTAGGGTCGCGCTTTTACATTTTTCTATATAACTTCTGCATTTATAAACGGATTTTAAAGTGTGATACATCGATGTTTTTGTCTCGACGAGGTTTAATTTTCTGATATTAGAGTGGTACATTAGGGTAGTAGCAACTGAGATATGATGGGTAAGTACCAGAAGGGGGTGCTTGAGCTCAATGACTTCAAAGACAAAAAAAATCGATGTATCACACTTTAAAGTCCGTTTATAAATGCAGAAGTTATATAGAAAAATGTAAACGAGCGACCCCTACGTTCGGCATAAAAAAATAATTTTTTTTTTGAAACTACCTTTCAATAATACTTCATATTCGAAGGTGTACGGCGAACTTTTTTTTACTTGTAACCTGGTACGCTCTAGTGTACATCCCTCTAATTGCATAAACACGTAAAATAGAGGGAATTTTCGAAATTCGTACTTTTAAGGGATATAATTAAAAAAGAGGGATAAAATGAAATCATTAAATTCGGTGTATAAATTCTGACTATGAAGACTCGAAAAATATTTTTTTCGAAATTTGTACATTTGGGCGGAGAATGGGGCGAATGGGGATATCTTTAAAATTTATACTTTTCTTCACTTCACTTTGTCTGTATCTGAAAATGCTTCTTTCTAATGGCGACTGACAATCGCCTAATATTTAGGCATGTTCACTTTCACAATTTCAGCATTTTATTTATATATAGTAGTCGATTTTAAACAGTGCGCATAAGTATACATTATAGTTTGAAATAGTAAACAAATATAGTAATGTGCATAAAAATATCAAAATTTTCGTAATATGGTACTGTGCTTCTATGTAAAGTCGACATCCTTTAATCTGCTGGTAATACTGTGGAATGCACTCCGTGGTGGAGGGTATATAAGATTCGTCCCGGCCGAACTTAACGCCTTCTTACTTGTTTTTTTTTTAGAAAATACATTTCAAACTTGTCTTTAATAGAGCTTTAAAATTTCATAAGTTATGGCTTTCAGAAAACTGTAGCCATTGTCACTCACCCCAAATTTCAATACAGTACAGCATTCCGTACTAACAATTTGTGCATAAAAATCGGTTCTACACAGTATTCCGTACTAAAAATCGGGAGAAAATATTTAATTTTCGATACGTTTTGTAGAGAATTATAGTGAAATTTGACGTAGAATATGTTTTCCATTCACACGACCCCCCTATAATTCAGAACCAAATTAATCCTAACAGTTTTGAGTTTTGGCCTATTTCTGGTATTTGAGTTGAGTTTTGGTGTATTCAGTAGAATTTTATCGCAATATTAGAATATTTTGACCCTTTTATCCTTTTGCACATGTAAGGTTTCCTATGCCAAACCATCATAAGAATGTGCAAAATAATCACCATTTTTAACATTCAAAACGCCAGTGTTATTTTTGCTCTAAATATATTGTTGTGATTCATATTTTTTCGTTCGATTCCAAAATTCGCACAATTTATCGAACAAAGCCAACTATTGTATACTTTCTAGACTCTTCGATATATATATATAGATGTTGCCAATCAAATGACATAGTGAATATACACTCCATCCTATGACGTAATAATAGAAAAATCTTATTTACGTTTTTCGCAATAGTTTTTATTATTGAGTGCGAAAAGTAGATGCCGCTTACTTATTATGGGTTTTATGTCGAATTTGTCGAACAAACATTTGACCCACTTCTACTCAGATATTCGCGGTTAGTTCTTATGAATTCTGCCAGTATTTTCATATTGCAAAATTAACATTTTTGATGAATTTGTATAGAACTTAGAACTCGTAATCCATTTCATAGGCTGTACAAACTGCGGTATATACTTCGATTGAATTGTAAAGTTATTTAGTGAATACTTTCCCTGTTAATATAAAGTAGAGTTTTATAAATATATACATATATAAAATTACGTTTAGTTTCAACTTACTTTTTTGAATGGACATGAGAACGGGATATTGCTGGCACGACGTAACTCATCACTAATGAGACGGAGCAGAGGATTGCCATAGACAAGCTTTATGGCTTTGCACAAATCAAAATCCATATTTAGATAGGTGTTATTAACGCCCTTCCGTACCATAATGAAACGATATTTGACCATAAAATTCGTTAAATCCTGCTTGAGCTCAATATCTGCACTCATCATAAATCGTCCCTGGCTGTCTGGCGTCAGCCAACATTTAACGGTCTCAAAATAATTGTCATCATAATTGGAGCAATCGACATAGTCAAAGTACGTGTATAACTGAAAGCTTTTAGTCAAAACATTTTATTGAACAACAAACTCATACATACCTTTTGACAATACACCTGCAGTACAATTGGTAGGAGAAAGACAATTATTGATACAACTTTGATCGTCCGCGACATGGTTGACTGTTGTGCAGTCACCAAAATCAATATTTGAACTATCTCCAGAAATATAATCACAGGGAGCAACCATTATTAATATATTTCAAATGATTGGCAATTCCTGCAATTTAAAAACTGAATTATATGCAGGCGGACCATAACGAAATTAATATAACCTCCAGAATTGAGTGCAGTCTACTATATCAACGACAGGAACATCCGATTGTCATCTGCTACGCTAGTAAGCAATTTAAATACATAAAATGTAAATAATAATAGGGTTGTCGTTCTTTAAGCCGGGATAAGAAGTACGTTAATAAAAATTTAATTATTTGCTCAAAATAAAAAATTATTTGTTCACATTGTCGCCAACTACTATATAAATATATGTATCAAAAGAAATTTTCAAAAAAATATTTTGTGTTGACTTTATTGGACTTAGCCTCGATAACCATAATTTTGACTTACACTGGATAATTATCCAGGCTAAGTCAAAAAATGTTAACACAAAACAAGTAAGGAAAGGCTAAAGTCGGGCGGGGCCGACTATATAATACCCTACACCACTCCCTGCGTATATACCACGCTTTTATTACTAAACCCAGGTATTTCATGGGAGCAATTTTATGTAGTTCATATAAATTATACATTTACTATAAATTCATATTTAGTCAAATTTAATGAATATGGCAAATAATAAAGTAATTGATCTAATTTTCCAGCAGATAGTCCGAGTAAAGTAAATATAACATGATTTTACCATGTATGTTTATTGGTGAAATATAATATGTAAAATTTGGCCAAAATCGGTTAAACAGTCGGGAGCAACATTTGTATTGCGGCTATATCTAAATCTGAACCGATCTTACCCACTTTCAGCATAGGTGTTTCTAGTTGGATTATAAGATGTTGTGTAAATTTTAAAGAAAATCGGGTACAATACGTGGTTTTTAGAGCGGAAAAAGTCAAATCGGGAGCGACATTTGTATGGGGGCTATATCTAAATATTAACCGATCTTACCCACATTCAGCATAGGTGTTTCTAGTTGGATTTTAATATGTTGTGTCAATTTTAAAGAAAATCGGGTACAATATGTGGTTTCTAAAGCGGAAAAAGTGAAATAGGGAGCGACATTTGTATGGGGGCTATATCTAAATCTGAACCGATCTTACCCAATTTTTGCATAGGTGTGTCTAGTTGGATTGTAAGATGTTGTGTCAAACTTAAAGAAAATCGGGTACAATATGTGGTTTCTAGAGCGGAAAATGTCAAATCGGGAGCGACATTTGCATGGGAGCTATATCTAAATCTGAACCGATCTTACCCAATTTTTGCATAGGTGTGTCTAGTTGGATTGTTAGATGTTGTGTCAAACTTAAAGAAAATCGGGTACAATATGTGGTTTCTAGAGCGGAAAATGTCAAATCGGGAGCGACATTTGCATGGGAGCTATATCTAAATCTGAACCGATCTTACCCAATTTTTGCATAGGTGTGTCTAGTTGAATTGTAAGATGTTGTGTCAAACTTAAAGAAAATCGGGTACAATATGTCGTTTCTACAGCGGAAAATGTCAAATCGGGAGCGACATTTGTATGGGGGCTATATCTAAATCTGAACCGATCTTACCCAATTTCTGCATAGGTGTTTCTAGTTGGATTATAAGATGGTGTTCCAAATTTAAAGAAAATCGGGGACAAGATGTGGTTTCTAGAGCGGAAAATGTCAAATCGGGAGCGACATTTGTATGGGGGCTATATCTAAATCTGAACCGATCGTACTTTAAGGTGATTGTATTGTACCCGACCCGGTGACATATTGTACCCGATTTTCTTTAAATTTTGCAGAACATCTAACAATCCAACTAGAAACACCTATGCAGAAATTCGGTAAGATCGGTTCAGATTTAGATATAGCCCACATACAAATGCCGCTCCCGATTTGACGTTTTCCGCTCTAAAATCCACATATTGTACCCGTTTTTCTTTAAAATTGGCACAACATCTTATAATGCAACCTATGGTGAAAGTGGGTAAGATCGGTTCAGATTTAGATATCGCCCTCATACAAATGTTGCTCCCGAATGTTTAACCGATTTTGGTCACAAACCTTACATATTATATTTCACCAATAAACATACATGGTGAAAGCGGGTCACATCGTTCCAGGCTTCAATATACCCCCATACAAATGTCCTTTCCGATTTAACATTTTTTGTCAAAAACATACATTTACATGATGCAAAAATCCTTCCCGATTTCACTTTTTAGCGAATTGAATTGTAATGAGATAGAAAGTCCGTCCGTCTTTAGCCTTTCCTTACTTGTTTGGGAGATGCCCATATGTCCATACTTTGGTATAACCCAAATGGGGGGGGGGGGTGGTAGGTGTTATAACCCCTTTTGAAATGTCGGTCCGATTCATCCTATTACTACTGTATAATTTGTATTTGTCTGTCGGATAGTTGGATCAATTACCATATTATAAACCATATTCTTTAAATATGACTAAAGATGAATTTATAGTAACTGAATAATTTATATGAACTACATAAAATTGCTCCCATGAAATAAATGGGTTTAGTAATCAAAGCGAGGTACATATGCAGGGAGTGGTGTAGGGTATTATATAGTCGGCCCCGCCCGACTTTAGCCTTTCCTTACTTGTTTTATAATCACATTAAAAAAATATTTACGCTTTAGCCCCGCCCATTCTTGTACTTCCCACACAATTGTCTCTATCCTAGGTAATATTAAATCCTTCATAAATTCTATACTGGTGCATGGAATCCACTATGACTTGATATTTGATCATGTTTTTGCAATTGTTTTATAAATGCGGAATGTGACCATGTGTTACGAACCTCCTAGTACCTTCCATACAAATTACCTTCCGTATATATGTTATCTGAGAATGAACGTATATATAAGTCGGTTTAGCCGACTGAAGCTTTCTTACTTGTTTCCTCTAGAATCAGTCCAATGTGTTTACTTTCAATTGCAGAACAAAACAAATTCTTGGGATGTCACAAAAAATGGATAGTTATTGAAGCAACCTTAAGACTGTATTATTATTTTTTTGAGAAGATAGATTTCATACTTGTCTTTAATAGAGCATCTTTAAAATGTCATAAGTTATGGCATTCAGAAAACTGTAGCCACTGTCACTCACTCCAAATTTCCTCCAGTTCTACACAGTATTCCGTACTAACAATTTGTGCAAAAAAATCGGGAGAAAATATTTAATTATCAATACTTTTTGTAGAGAATTATAGTGAAATTTGACGTAGAATATGTTTTCCATTCACACGACCCCCTAAAATTCAGTACCAAATTAACCCTAAAAGTTTTGAGTTTTGGCCTATTTCTGGCATTTGAGTTAAGGGTTGGTGTATTCAGAGACTTATAGTAGAATTTTATGGCAATATTAGAATATTTTGACCCTTTTATCCTTTGCACATGTAAGGATCACAAGGTTTCCTATGCCGATACATCATAAGAATGTGCAAAATAACCACCATTTTTAACATTCAAAACGCCAGTGTTATTTTTGCTCTAAATATATTGTTGTGATTCATATTTTTTCGTTCGATTCCAAAATTCGCACAATTTATCGAACTATTGAATACTTTCTAGACTCTTCGATATATATAGATGTTGCCAATCAAATGACATAGTGAATATACACTTCATCCTATGACGTAATAATAGAAAAATCTTATTTACATTTTTCGCAATAGTTTTTATTATTGAGTGCGAAAAGTAGATGTCGCTTACTTATTAGGGGTTTTATGTCGAATTGTCGAACAAACATTTGACCCACTTCTACTCAGATATTCGCGGTTAGTTCTTATGAATTCTGCCAGTATTTTCATATTGCAAAATTAAAATTTTTGATGAATTTGTATAGAACTTAGAACTCGTAATCCATTTCATAGGCTGTATAAACTGCGGTATATACTTCGATTGAATTGTAAAGTTATTTAGTGAATACTTTCCCTGTAATATAATGTAGAGTTATATAAATATATACATATATAAAATTACGTTTAGTTTCAACTTACTTTTTTGAATGGACATGAGAACGGGAAATTGCTGGCACGACGTAACTCATCACTAATGAGACGGAGCAGAGGATTGCCATAGACAAGCTTTAAGGCTTTGCACAAATCAAAATCCATATTTAGATAGGTGTTATTAACGCCCTTCCGTACCATAATGAAACGATATTTGACCATAAAATTCGTTAAATCCTTCTTGAGCTCAACATCAGCGCTCATCATAAATCGTCCCTGGCTGTCTGGCGTCAGCCAACATTTTACGGTCTCAAAATAATTGTCATCATAATTGGAGCAATCGACATAGTCAAAGTACGTGTATAACTGAAAGCTTTTAGTCAAAACATTTTATTCAACAACACACTCATACATACCTTTTGACAATACACCTGATGTACAATTGGTAGGAGAAAGACAATTGTTGATACAACTTTGATCGTCCGCGACATGGTTGACTGTTGTGCAGTCACCAAAATCAATATTTGAACTATCTCCAGAAATATAATCACAGGGAGCAACCATTATTAATATATTTCAAATGATTGACAATTCCTGCAATTTATGTAATTTAAAAACTGAATTATATGCAGGCGGACCATATCGAAATTAATATAACCTCCAGAATTGAGTGCAGTCTACTATATCAACGACAGGAACATCAGATTGTCATCTGCTACGCTAGTAAGCAATTTAAATAAATAAAATGTAAATAATAATAGGGTTGTTTTTCTTTAAGCCGGGATAACAAGCTGCGATAACAAAAACGTTAATAAAAATGAAAAATATGCGAATTCCCGGTAATTTTTCCGCGGGATATCCCGGGATGTAAACCCTAATCAGGATCTAAATGGAATTATATTACTTGCACTCGTTTGTGTACGCAGACGCGAATAATAACATTTACTATTTTTTCTAAATTCGTGCTTTTAGGGTCAACATTAAAATGGGAATAAAATTGCTACCAAGTAAACGACTGTAGCTAGAATAATGAAATTATCCAAATTGGTACAGACATTTAGACTGTAGATTAGGGGTGGGATAGTGCACGACTTTTCGATTTGGATATGCCGGAACCCCGCATTTCGGAAAAAAATGAATGAGCCAAAAAATGGCGGTGGTGGGTTGTATGTACGGTCCTCATCGGGGTCAAAGGTGAGGGAAAAGGGGTAAAAATACACAAAAAGCCCCAAAACTGTCTCGGAGTCATCCCCCGAAGAGTTAAATGTAAGACCGACCAACACTAATTTATCCTCCCCAACATTTTTTCCGAACACACTTACCACTCGTTAGGAGGGCTCCCATACAAAAATGTATTTTTTTATAAAATATGTTTCCACCGCACTTACTGGCCCAAGGAGGCCCCTTGTGGAGTCAAATGTATGACCATCCCCAATATTTTCTCATAACATACCTACCTTCTATCTTCGACCCTTAAGGTGGTCCCCACACATTTTTTTCAGTTCAATATGATTACAGACCAAAAAAATGCAAACGAAAAAACTAAAACAAATGAGCGTTGGCACGGCAGAAGTATTGCTGGGTAACTATACCTGCATATACACATACTTACATATGCAACTCAATGAAATGCTTGTAAGATGGCATGTGTGCTTTATTACTTGGTGCGATTTTTTAAACGCAAATTCGGCAAGGAGTTGTGCTTCTCGTTCGTTTGCGAGAATCATCTCCTTATAGAGGCCGGGTTTGATGTTGAAAAGTCGCTGCGAAGCCACTTGAAAAGACTTTTGATATGGTCGAAATCATGATCGTGGTAGTCTGCAGCCAAGTAATAAATGTCACCATGCCATTTGTAAATAAATTTGCATTCTATTAAATATAGATGCAAAATGGTCTTGAGCCAGGACAATATCCCAGTTCAAATCAGAAAAATTTATATTTAATTTGCTCCCACCACTCTAGGGGAGTCAAATGTACCAAAAGTTACAGCACAGCACATTGTTTTAGTCATCTATTAATGCAACGGGTAGGGAAAATTAAAATTAATTAATTAATAATTAAATTATTAGGGGTCGGTTTAACATTTAATTCTTCTGGGGATGACTCCGAGGCAGTTTTGGGGCTTTTTGTGTATTTTTATCCCTTTTCCCTCATCTTTGACCCCGACGAGGACCCTCGTACACTCACCCCCTCACCACCCTCATTTTTTGGCTCATTCAGTTTTATTCCGAGCCTCACAAAAAAGGAGGTTCCAGCATATCCGAATCGAACTCCTAAAATGCCCATACAACACTATCCCACCCCTACTGTAGGTGGAATCAAAAAATTGCAAATGGAGAAAATCGGGCTTGATGGAAATTGTTTCTACCTAATAATATTTAGGACAGATTTGCAGATTTCTGACTAATATTTATATATAGTAGAGGACTCTTAATATTATAACAATGAACAATCGAATTTTTTCTAATATGGTAGTGGAGGGTATATAAGATTCGACCCGACCAAACTTGGCGCCTTTTTACTTGTTTTTTATACACTCCACGAGAGTATTATGTCTTTGTGCATTTGTTTGTAACACCCAAAAGGAAACGAGTTAGACCCATCGTTTATTATACAGATCGGCTTAGAATCACTTTCTGAGTCGATTTAGCAATGTCCGTCTGTCCATCTATTGTTGTAATCAAATTACAGGTCGCAATTATAGTCCGATCTTAACAAAAATTGGCACAAGTAAGTTTTGTGGATCAAGGACGAACGCTATTTAATTTGAGGCAAATCGGTTCAGATTTAGATATAGCCCCCATACAAATGTCGCTCTCGATTTGACATTTTCCGCTCTAAAAACCACATATTGTACCCGATATTCTTTAAATTTGGCACAACATCTTATAATACAACTAGAAACACCTATGCAGAAAGTGGGTAAGATCGGTTCAGATTTAGATATAGCCCCCAAACAAATGTCGCTCCCGATTTGACTTTTTCCGCTCTAGAAACCACATATTGTATCCGATTTTCGTTAAATTTGGCACAACATCATACAACTAGAAACACCTATACAGAAAGTGGGTAAGATCGGTTCAGATTTAGATATAGCCCCCATACAAATGTCGCTCCCGATTTGACATTTTCCGCTCTAAAAACCACATATTGTACCCGATATTCTTTAAATTTGGCACAACATCTTATAATACAACTAGAAACACCTATGCAGAAAGTGGGTAAGATCGGTTCAGATTTAGATATAGCCCCCAAACAAATGTCGCTCTCGATTTGACTTTTTCCGCTCTAAAAACCACATATTGTACCCAATACTCTTTAAATTTGGCACAACATCTTATAATACAACTAGAAACACATATTCAGAAAGTGGGTAAGATCGGTTCAGATTTAGATATAGCCCCCATACAAATGTCGCTCCCGATTTGACATTTTCCGCTCTAGTAACAACATATTGTACCCGATTTTCTTTAAAATTGGTACAACATTTTATAATCCACCTTAGAACACCTATGCAGAATGTGGGTAAGATCGGTTCAGATTTAGATATAGCCCCCATACAAATGTCGCTCCGGATTTGACATTTTCCGCTCTAAAAACCACATATTATACCCGATACTCTTTAAATTTGGCACAACATCTTATAATACAACTAGAAACACCTATGCAGAAAGTGGGTAAGATCGGTTCAGATTTAGATATAGCCCCCATACAAATGTCGCTCCCGATTTGACATTTTCCGCTCTAAAAACCACATATTGTACCCGATATTCTTTAAAATTGGTACAACATTTTATAATCCACCTTAAAACACCTATGCAGAATGTGGGTAAGATCGGTTCAGATTTAGATATAGCCCCCATACAAATGTCGCTCCCGATTTGACATTTTCCGCTCTAAAAACCACATATTGTACCCGATATTCTTTAAATTTGGCACAACATCTTATAATACAACTAGAAACACCTATGCAGAAAGTGGGTAAGATCGGTTCAGATTTAGATATAGCCCCCAAACAAATGTCGCTCCCGATTTGACTTTTTCCGCTCTAAAAACCACATATTGTACCCGATTTTCTTTAAAATTGGTACAACATTTTATAATCCACCTTAAAACACCTATGCAGAATGTGGGTAAGATCGGTTCAGATTTAGATATAGCCCCCATACAAATGTCGCTCCCGATTTGACATTTTCCGCTCTAAAAACCACATATTGTACCCGATATTCTTTAAAATTGGTACAACATTTTATAATCCACCTTAAAACACCTATGCAGAATGTGGGTAAGATCGGTTCAGATTTAAATATAGCCCCCATACAAATGTCGCTCCCGATTTGACATTTTCCGCTCTAAAAACCACATATTGTACCTGATATTCTTTAAATTTGGCACAACATCTTATAATACAACTAGAAACACCTATGCAGAAAGTGGGTAAGATCGGTTCAGATTTAGATATAGCCCCCATACAAATGTCGCTCCCGATTTGACATTTTCCGCTCCAAAAACCACATATTGTACCCGATATTCTTTAAATTTGGCACAATATCTTATAATACAACTAGAAACACCTATGCAGAAAGTGGGTAAGATCGGTTCAGATTTAGATACAGCCCCCATACAAATGTCGCTCTCGATTTGACATTTTCCGCTCTAAAAACCATATATTGTTCCTGATATTCTTTAAATTTGGCACAACATCTTATAATACCACTAGAAAAACCTATGCAGAAAGTGGGTAAGATCGGTTCAGATTTAGATATAGCCCCCATACAAATGTTGCTCCCGATTTCACATTTTCCGCTCTAAAAACCACATATTGTACCCGATATTCTTTAAATTTGGTACAACATATTATAGTACAACTAGAAACACCTATGCAGAAAGTGGGTAAGATCGGTTCAGATTTAGATATACATTTATTTATATAAATACAAATGTTGCTCCCAAATGTTTAACCGATTTTGGCCAAACTTTACATATTATATTTCATCTATAAACATACAAGTGGGTCACATCGTTCCATGTTTCAATATACCCCCATACATATGTTCGTTCCGATTTATGATTTTTTTTCAAACACATACATTTACAGGATACACAAATTTTTCCCGATTTCACTTTTTTACCGAATTGAATTGTAATAGGATAGAAAGTGGAGTGTTTCATATAGTCGGCTCCGCCCGACTTCAGCCTTTCCTTACTTGTTTTATCTCATTTTTATCTGGAAATATCGTTTTTCTCATCCAGAATAATCGCTTTCGTATTGCTTTAGAATATCGACGATTTCGAATAATTTTCACATTACTTTGCTTGTTGCGAATGACAAAAGCGCTTGCTTCAAGCACATCTAAGTTTGATATTCAGCAGACTGTAATCTTCTTTATATGATTTTCTTTGCATTTTACCAGTATGTAAAAAGATTTAAATTCTCTTGTAAAGAGTGATTTTTTTGAGGTTAGGATTTTCATGCATTAGTATTTGACAGATCACGTGGGATTTCAGACATGGTGTCAAAGAGAAAGATGCTCAGTATGCTTTGACATTTCATCATGAATAGACTTACTAACGAGCAACGCTTGCAAATCATTGAATTTTATTATCAAAATGCGTGCTCTGTTAAGAAAGTTCATCGCACGCTTCCATTTTATGGTCAGTTTAATCGACCCACTGAAGCGGCTATTCGGGCTATTGTGACTAAATTTCGCAACAAATTTACATTGTTGGACATTAAACCACCAAGACGCTTACGTAGAGTACGAACTGAAGAAAATATCGCAGCTGTATCGGCCAATGTTAATGATGACCATCAATTATCGATTCGTCGCCGTTCGCAGCAATTGGGCCTCTGTTACTCAAAAACGTGGAAATGCCAAAATTGGACTAAGCGGATGGACCACTTGAGGCGCAGCCGCGGTCAACATTTAAATGAAATTATCTTCAAAAAGTAAATGTCATGGACCAATCTAACGTTTCAAATAAAGAACCGATGAGATTTTGCAAATTTTATGCGTTTTTTTTAAAAAAAAAGTTATCAAGTCTTAAAAAATCACCCTTTATTTACTTTTATTTTATTTATTTTATTGTTTTTTTTTTTTTGTAATTTTCCATGTTAATACATACATAATATTTAAATTTAGTTTAATTAGATAACTTTTTTATCTGCAGAGTTTAATTGAAAATGTTGTATGACGAAGTTCCAGAAAGTAGCTTATGTATGACATTTGTTTGCATCAACTTATTCAATACACTTAAATATATATATGGTTTTGTTGTTATAAAATAAATTTACAATAAAATGTATATTTGTTGTTTTTTTTTTTTCTTCTTTGAATTATGCAAAAAATTAAGGCAAGTCCATAATGAATGTTATAAACGATTTACTATAATTGAAATAATTTACAGAGCAAAAAATATTTGTGTAACAGAAAATATTTAAATAAATCATGTGAAAATTTAGCATAAACTTAGCGTCTTTTTTGAAGAACGAAACTTGAATTGATTACGTCAATAAAGCTTTTGGAAATTTGCGGGAGAAAATAGTACTAAATAATAATTATCTTGTCTTATAATTAACAATTACTCGAGATAATTGTAAAAATTGTAGGAACCGCAAATTATTGAGCTATTTTTTTGCTTTTCTTTCTTTAAATATTTATTAAAACCAAAATTAATTTATAAAAACAATTACAGCCACTAGTTTTTTTGTTACAAATTTGTATAGTGTAGTTTATTTGGGGCCTTGGGGGACTGTGAGGGCTAATAAACACTTAGCTGCCTTAAGCATTGCACAGTGTTGCCAGATGTTATGATGGTCTTCCCCTTGCCTTTGTTGTAAGTCTAATATAATTTCAATACTTTTTGTTGTTAACACATATTTTTTTGTTTTCATCAGATCAACTGATCAGCTGTTTGTGATTAAAATTACATGGAAAATGGGTTAGTAAAAAAATATGTCTAAGCCAAAATATAATTTAAAATTCTTTTTGGCTTAGTGCTTAGCTAGATAAATTAGGGGAGGGTTCTCAAAAATCTTTCTACAGTTTCTTTAGCAAAAGGTACTATGTTTTTTGTTTTTTTTTTTTTTATTTTAATTCTAAGGGAGTTTTCTTTAATTTCACTTTAAAACTTAACGGCACGTTTCCTAGGAAATTTGCCATGTCGTTTTGAAGTTTTTTTCCACATTCTTTGATATATCTCAAAAGAGAGTTGTCTTTTTTTTCGTTTTTTTTTCTTATGATTGTTTTAATCCCTTCAAAATTGTTTACAGTTAAAGAAAAATTAATTAACTTAGCTTTAATTATACTTATGCTATTGAAAAAATCTTTGTGGCCTTTTCTGTGGTTTGTTTTTTTTTTGGTTAATATTTATAAAATTCTGAGTTAGTTTTCTTCTATGATCCCTGTGTTTCATCATATTGCATGTACATTATAAATTACTATTTTTATTTTTATTATTATTATCATTATTTGTTGTTGTTATATTTAGAAACATACTACTATTTAGACTATTTAAAAATCATAAACAAATAATAGAAAATATCATTTCACGAAAAACAAAATACTAAAATTGATCAATTACTGAATTCGGCATGGAACTCCAATATACTGATATAGGTACCGGTTATAAAGCCGACAATGCCAAAGCAAATCAAGAAGATATTCTTCCACAGGCGCCATTTGCAGCGGCCATAGCCGGGATCTTCGTGATACACAGCCAATTCGATAATGGAGGGCACAATCATGCCCAGAGTACTCAAGCACACAGCGCCGATGAGGGAAATGAATGGACCCAGATTGGGTAGAGCAACAGCAATGGCACCGCAAAGTATCTGAAAAGGGACAAAACAATAATTAGGAATATATTAATAATGGTTCAAAAATGTTATATAAAACTATGATAAAAAGTAGTATTATTGTTTAAAGAGTTTTTTTTAGATTTTTTTTTTAATTTTTTCAATTCTTGTGGATCTGTCCAGAGGGAAAATATTTCCCTAACATGTCCAAAAAATACCGTCAATAAACCCTGTCCAAACTAGACATTTCATTACCTAAGTGACAGCGTTGAGTGGTATTCTTAAGCTATTTTGAGTTAGAATCCCAAACTATTGACAAATTTTAGTGATTTGGAAATTTCGGACGAATTTTTAATGTTTTTAATACAAAGTAGGGAAGGAATTCAACTATCGCTGGACTGATCTCAATGGAATTTTCATTTTTATAACTATACTATGGCTGTTTATACACTCCACGAGAGTATTATGTCTTTGTGCATTTGTTTGTAACACCCAAAAGGAAGCGAGATAGACCCATTGTTAATTATACCGATCGACTCAGAATCACTTTTTGAATCGATTTAGCAATGTCCGTCTGTCTGTCCATCTATTGTTGTAATCAAAGTTCAGTACCGCAATTCTGTAACTTTTCTAACGATATTGTCGTTATCGTTAATTAACGAAAACTGTCGGTTGTTTTAGCGAAATTGCTATTCTCTACTTTTTAGTTAACGACTTTTTTCGATAGCATATGTTTTTGCAAGTTAAGTTAAGTTGATTAGTAAACAATACAAAAGTAAACACTTTTCAAACAATTTTTTGGAGTATTAAATATGAAAAAAAATTGTAAGTATTTATTATTATAATTAATAATAATTATAATATGTATTTAATAAACATTACTACAAACATATGTATGTATTTACATGTGCAGGAAAAAAATACGCGGTCCGCGAGCCACCCGGCACAATATTAAATGAACAGGCCAATTTCAGTGTCGTAAACTTTACTTCATGAAGAATTCTTTAAAAATAAACTTTTTCTGCAAAAAATCACCTTTTCGGCATGTTTTATATTGGAATTGACAACACTGAAACAAAATAGGTAAACACAAAACAGCTGTTTGTATACTTAACGATATTCGGTACGATTTTACTACGGCAATTTTATTGTAGTTAGCCTACCGACAATTTTCGTAAGTTAACGATTCTTTTTAACGATAAAAACCGGTAAGAAAATGTTACGGAATCACTGTTAACGACAATTGTAGTAAACTAACGAATTTTGACAACTTAACTACCGAAAGTTGTCGTTAAAAAGTTACAGAATTGCGGCACAGATCGCAATTATAGCCAGAACCAAACGAAACTTTGTGCAACGCAGTTTTTCGGGATAAGGACGAACGAATTTTAACAGATTTTCTTCAAAATTGGCAAAACATCTTATAGTCCAACTAGAAACACCTGTGGTAAAAATGGGTCAGATCGGGTCAGATTTATATATAGCCCCCATACAAATTTCGCTCCCGTTTTGACTTTTTCCGCTCTAGAAACCACATATTGTATCAGATTGTCATTAGATTTGCCAAAACTTCTTATATTTAAACTAGGGACACAAATGTGAAAATAGGTCAGATCGGTTCAGATTTATATATAGCCCCATACGAATTTCACTCCCGATTTGACTCTTTTCACTCTAGATACCACATATTTTAACAGATTTTCTTCAAAATTTGCAAAACATCTTATAGTTCAACTAGAAACACCTGTGGTAAAAATGGGTCAGATTTTTATATAGCTCCCATACAAATTCACTCTCAATTCCGATTTGAATTTTGCCGCTCTAGAATTCACATATTGTACCTGATTTTCTTCAAATTTAGCTTAACACCTTATAATCCAAATGGAAACACTTACGCAGAAAGTAGGTATGATAGGTTCAGATTTAGATATAGCCCCATATAAATGTCGCTCTCGATTTGAAACCATATACTGTACCCGATTTTCATTAAAATTGGCACAACATTTTATAATCCAACTAAAAGCATATATGGTGAATGTGGGTAAGATCGGTTCAGATTTAGATGTAGCCCCAATACAAATGTTGCTCCAAAATGTTTAACCGATTTTGGCCAAACTATATATATTATATTTCACCTATTTCGTTCCAGGTTTCAGTATAACCCCATACAAATGTCTTTTCCCAATTTTTTAAAATTTTTTGTCAAACACATACATTTACAGGATACAAAAATCCTTCCCGTTTTCTCTTTTTTACCGAATTGAATTGTATTCGAATAGAAAGTGGACTTTAGCCTTTCCTTACTTGTTTTCTTTAGACTGGATAACTAAGCTGCGATAACAAAAATCTGAATAAAATGTTAAAATTTCACTGAAAATAAAAAATTCTTTTTTAAAATTGTCGCCAAAAGCAATATCGATGTCTATGTGTGAAAACAAATTTTGAAAAAATAATTTTGTGTTAAAAATTTTTGTCAGTAATTATCCAGTGTTAGACAAAATGAAGCTAAGTTCAATAAAGTCAACAAATTTTTTTTTTGGAAATTTCTTTTGACATATATATTTATATTGTAGTTGGCGACAATGTGAAAAAATATTTTTTTATTTTGAGCAAAAAAATAAATTTTTATTATCGTTTTTGTTATCCCGGCTTAAAGAAAAACAGTCCTACTATCTCCATATTTAAAGTAATAATAATGAAACTCAGCAAAATAGGTTAGACTTGGCCTGAAAAGAGCATTTGTGAAGCTGGTCATTATACATTAGGCTGGGTCGCGGTACATACAAATGGAAAAACAATTTCCAGTCACCCCACGAAAATAAAGCTTGGATTCTTTAATTATGAATTGCAAAATATTTCGTTCCTAGATCAATCCGTCTGTGAGTTAAACTCTCCTGAGAATACCCATCAAAATCATGTTTTTCCGTGTAATTATACCCTACACCACTTCGTGGTCTAGGGTATTATAAGTTAGTTTCGCGCCAAATGTTTGTAACCCAAGAAATAATCGAGCTAGACCCACCTTTAAGTATACCGATCGGCTTAGAATCACCAGCTGAGTCGATTTAACGATGTCTGTCTGTCCGTCCGTCCGTCCGTCTGCTGTCCATCTAAGCTTGTTCGCACTCTACAGGTCGCAATTGTTGTCCGATTGTCATGAAACTTGGCAGAAGTTATTTTTTCTGGCCAAGGACCATCGGTATTGAATTTGGAGGAAATCGGTTCAGATTTAGATATAGCCCCCATACAAATGTCGCTCCCGCTTTGACATTTTCCGCTCTAGAAACGACAAATTGTACCCGATTTTCTATAAATTTTGCAGAACATCTTATAATCCAACTAGAAACATGAATGCAAAAATTGGGTAAGATCGGTTCAGATTTAGATATAGCCCCCATACAAATGTCGCTCCCGATTTGACATTTTCCGCTCTAGAAACGACATAGTGTACCCGATTTTCTTTAAATTTTGCAGAACATCTTATAATCCAACTAGAAACACGGATGCAAATATTGGGTAAGATCGGTTCAGATTTAGGTATAGCCCCCATACAAATGTCGCTCCCGATTGCACTTTTTCCGCTTTAGAAACCACATATTGTACCCGATTTTCTTTAAAATTGGCACAACATTTTATAATCGAACTAGAAACACCTATGCTGAAAGTGGGTATGATCGGTTCTGATTTAGATATAGCCCCCATACAAATGTCGCTCCCGATTTGACTTTTTCTGCTTTAAAATCCACATATTGTACATATCTATATTTATAAAAGAGAATGCCGTCCGTGTGAACACGCAAAACTTTATAACGGATCGTCTGATTTTCACGATTTTGGGCTTGATGAATTCGTGTTGGCCCAAGGAAGGACATAGGATGTAAAATTGGTACATAAATATTACTGACCACGAGAATGATAAATATGATGCCGAAATTTGGATTTTCATTTTATGTGTGTGGCAATAGTGTTTTTTTGAGCCAGAAGGCTGCAAATTGGAACGTATATATTACTGACCACAAGAAAGATAAATATGATGCTGGAGTTTGGATTTTCGTTTGGTGGGTAGTTGGGGCGTGGCAAAAGTGTCTTTTAGCTAGAAGGCTTGAAAATTGGAACGTATATATTACTGACCACGATAATATCAATATGATAAGATCAATATGAAACCTGATTTTAATTTTACCATTTGTGTTTTTGCCTGGCGAAGCGGGCGGGGTTCAGCTAGTTTTCTTTAAAATTGGCACAACATCTTATAATCCAAAGTGGGTAAGATCGGTTCAGATTTAGATATAGCCATCATACAAATGTTGATCTCGAATGTTTAACCGATTTTGGCCAAATTTTACATATTATATTTCACCAATAAACAGACATGGTGAAAGCGGGTCACATCGTTCCAGGTTTCAATATACCCCCATACAAATGTCCTTTCCGATTTAACATTTTTTGTCAAACACATACATTTACAGAATGCAAAAATCCTTCCGATTTCACTTTTTTACCGAATTGAATTGCAATGAGAATTGTTTGGGTGATGCCCATATGTCCATACTTTTATATAACTTTGGTATACTACTGTATAATTTGTATTTGTCTGTCGGACAATTGGATCAATTACCATATTCGTTAAATTTAACTAAAGATGAATTTATAGCATATAAATTATATGAATATAATTTATATAATTTGTATGAACTACATAAAATTGCTCCCATGAAATACCTGGGTTTAGTAATCAAAGCGAGGTACATACGCAGGGAGTGGTGTAGGGTATTATATAGTCGGCCCCGCCCGACTTTAGCCTTTCCTTACTTGTTTTTTTGTGCAGCATTTTTTCTGATATAATAGACCTCTAAAACACTTAATTGTTAGTTTTGATTCTTGTCGTAGAGTAACTAATTCGTCGAATCATTGGACCTTTATAGTCATATTTTGTGTTTTTTCATAGTGACAACTGACAAATTTTTCCAATTTGTTGTTGGCAATCAATACCTTTCGAATGATGTCTAAATGATGAATATCGGAAGGAAATTGACACCGCAGCGCTCATTTTTGTAAAGAGAGTTAGACAATTTTGGCTCTGAAAATGTATCTCCTGTATTATACTATTTTACAAACATGGAATCAGTGACGTGATTTTTCGCCCTATTTATTTACAAAATATTTCCAAGAAATATGAGTTTTTAGCTGTTACATTGAAAAACCAAAAAAAAAAAAAAACAATATAAACGTTCAATAATACGACCACTGTGTTACTCTAAGACAAGAATAAAAAATTTTAGTTAAAGCGCTTCCAAAGGTCTATTAATTCAAAAAAGAATTTTGGACATTTTTGTCCAACATAAAAAAATTACACGGGAAAAAACATGATTGTTAGAGGTGTTTTCAGGAGCGTTTAGTTCATTAATCCAATCTTCATTTCTGGTGGGTGACCGCTGCAATTTATTTCCTAATATACATGTTCTATTACTGTATGTATGTCCATATACGAATTGATATGATTACCATTCTAAAACGCACATATTACAATCGTTTCATTGAGGGAAACGTATATTTCTCGAAATGGACCACTCAATTGGCCACCGAGATCGTACGATTTAACGCCACTAGATCAAACATAGACGGCTTGGAAGCAGTCAAAATGCAGTTTTTAAATCATCAAATTTAAAAGAGTAATTTCTCTATAGAATGTTCAGTTCATTGTGAGAAGTAGGAATAAAATAAAATTTTGTTATTATCCTCTGTGCGTATAATAAATACAAACTTTATTGAAATAGGAATATAATAAATCAAAAATGTATAAAAAGTCCCGAGTTTTCAATTTAGCTCATATTTTGAATTCTCTTTTCACACTTTCTGACCAAATATTCCTTTTCAGGGATCTTGTTCTTTCTAAACATATTTTAGAAAGTCTAGAATTCATTCTAATATGAGCCTATTTGGTAGATAAAAAGGGACGAAAAATTGGATAAATAAAAAATTTAAAAAAATGCTCTTAATCAACATATTTTGAACTTCTGAAATTTTATACTTTTACAAAGTAAAACATTAAGCTTTTTACATAATGATTTAAATTTATTTTCAAATCTTTATGAGTTCAATGCGAACGTGTTGAGATAAGTTTGTGTAATGAATTTTAGACTAATTTCGAAAATTTTTAAGATTTAGTTTAGTTTTTTATCCCAATTCAAATCAAATTATTAAGATTATTTAATTTAATTCTATACATTTTATGTCTGAAATATATATTTTTGTTTAAATATTAATAAATGATGTCAAATTACTTAAAAAAATAATGTACAGTTTTAACTTAACTTAAAAACGACTTAAAAACGTGAGTTATGAGAGTTTCTCCCAAAAATATTGGATAAACTCTTCTAACTCACAAATCATCATACATATCAGGTGTTGATATCAAATCGCCATACCTCTTTTTGGACCTTAAAATCGTCGAAATGACAATAAATCATATTAAGTCGAATAAATAAGACTTCCAAAATGTGCCACATCCGTGCCTGTCCCCGGCTCCCAAATGCCCCAATTTAGATTCCAACGCTAATGACATCAAATTATCTTCCGAGTAAAGAATTTTATGTTTGAATATAATTATTTTATTTCAATATAAACTTTTAGAATTCACCTAAAAGTCTCTATGCGCTCGTAAACCAAAGCGAATGTGGCATTGCACAGTGATTCCAAATCGATTGTCTTGGAATTAATTCTGTAACTTTTGAACGGAAATATATATCTAGACGTGCATAGAGTAGAGGTGTTTTCCAGATGATTTGAAAAGTTGGGGGCTACTGGGTCAACCTCCAATGTTGAGCATTTCGGGCATGCCAAATTTTTAAATAACTACCAAAAGTACAATTATGTATCGAATGCAAAGGTATTTTGCTCTGTGATAGCTCATTCGAATTATTGTAAGAGATATTTTCGACGATGTAAAACTATTAGCACAAGAGAACAACTACAAATCAGATACACTCTTGAAACTTTACACATAAGTGATGTTCCCTCTGACAAGAGAATAAATTACAAAACTGACACAGACGGATGCGCTCACATATACAGATACATTATTAAAAAGCATAAATGTAAGCAAAAATAATTTAGTTGACAAAGACCGGTTGTGCGGACAAGTAATTGTCGTTTATACTTTATATTCATAAATGTAATTATTGTCATTAAATATTTGTTAAGTGTTTTTTGGTATATTTAATGTTAAAAATATTTCTTTTTATAGCGACACCCCTGAAGATGATTGACGAAGTCAATCGAAATATTGGGAATTTTTAAATAAAAACCAGTAAGGAAAGGCTAAAGTCGGGCGGGGCCGACTCTATGATACACTCCACTTTCAATCCGAATACAATTCAATTCGGTGAAAAAGTGAAAACGGGAAGGTTTTTTGTATCCTGTAAATGTATGTGTTTGACAAAAAATTTTATATCGGAAAGGACATTTGTATGAGGATATATTGAAACCTGGAACGAAATAGGTGAAATATAAAATGTATAGTTTGGCCAAAATCGGTTAAACTTATGGGAGCAACATTTGAATTTGGGCTATATTTAAATCTGAACCGATCTTACCCACTTTCACCATAGTTTTGTTTAGTTAGATTATAAGATGTTGTGCGAAATTTAAAGACAATCGAGCACAATATGTGGCTTTTAAAGCGGCAAAAGTCAAATCGGGAGCGACATTTATATGGGGGCTATATCTAAATCTGAACCGATCTTACCCAATTTCTGCATAGGTGTTTCTAGTAAGATTATAAGATGTTGTGCCAAATTTAAAGAAAATCGAGTACAATATGTGATTTCTACAGAGGAAAAAGTCAAATCGGGAACGACATTTGTATGAGGGCTATATCTAAATCTGAACCGATTTTCACCATAGATGTTCTTAGTTTAAATATAAGATGTTTTGCCAAATCTGAAGACAATCTGATACAATATGTGGTTTCTAGAGCGGAAAAAGTCAAATCGGGAGCGAAATTTGTATGGGAGCTATATATAAATCTGAACCGATCTGACCGATATTCACCATGGGTGTTTCTAGTGGAAATATAACATGTTTTACCAAATCTGAAGACAATCTGATACATTATGTGGCCTCTAGAGCGGAAAAAGTCAAATCGGGGGAGAAATTTGTATGGGAGCTATATATAAATCTGAACCGATCTAACACATTTTTACCACAGGTGTTTCTAGTTACAATATAAGATGTTTTGCCAATTTTAAAGAAAATCTGTTGTAATATGTGGTATCTAGAGTGAAAAGAGTCAAATCGGGAGTGAAATTCGTATGGGGGCTATATCTAAATCTGAACCGATTTTCTTCAAATTAAATAGCGTTCGTCCTTATCCCGAAAAACATCGTTGTGCAAAGTTTCATTTGGTTCTGTCTACAATTGCGACCTGTATCGTGATTACAAGAATAGATGGACGGACGGACGGACGGACGGACGGACGGACAGACAGACAGACAGACAGACAGACAGACGGACATTGCTAAATCGACTCAGAAAGTGATTCTAAGACGATCGGTATAATTAACAATGGGTCTATCTCGTTTCCTTTTGGGTGTTACAAACAAATGCACAAAGATATAATACTCTCGTGGAGTGTATAAAAATTGTTGTTCGTTGTTTTTTAAATTACATGACCTCAAGCCGGACAAAAAACACCTACACATAAAAAATTTAATTTTTATTAACGCAGCTTGTTATGCGGCTTAGAGAAAAACAGACTGCGAACTGGCCATTCTAAAATGGTATACATTTTTATAAAAGATGTATTTTTCTACACCATTAACATACATATATACAATAAGTTTTAAAATTTTGGAATGAGGCCAATAGACTCAAGAAATAGATAACTACAAAAATTCGTTCAGAGAGATCATACGAATATGACTAATTCTCATAAAAATTTTCTTTTTGACGGCTTTGTACAGTCAATGACAAATTTTACAAAGCAATGTATATGTACTATTAAAGTCATATAGGACATTTCAATCACCCCTATCTATGAATTGTTCCTTTGAAATTACTAATTTTTCAAGACTATTCCGCCTTTTTAATTCTAATTGATTATGTACCTTATTTCCAATTCAAATAAGTGAAAGCTATTCCCGGATTGTAATCATTTACCAAATTCCGCGCGAATAAATTCCCCTTTTATTCTCGATAAGGGTGGACACATTCGCCCTTCAAATGGGGGCAAAATATAGTATGGTTATTATAGGTAAACTTCTACAGCATACCTTAAGGCTGAACAGAAATCACAACAATAATACGTTGCCAACCATTGTGTGGGCCTAACTGCAAGGTTGACAATTGATATATGCTTTTTCGTTTCATATTAAATACTAGATTACACGTAGAATAAATTGTATTCTATAGCAGCTACCTAAATCAGCACAACTGTGGAATGGCCAAATGTAAAAAAAAATCATCTTCATCCATCTATAGCTGCAAAAAGTCATTATTATCCCTTAGAATGTTGAATTCCACAACATATGAGATAGACAATTCACGGTTTTGAACCTGACTACTGAAATATAAATAACTTAAGCGCTTTCTTTAATTAAATATTTTTTTAAATAATGCAAAACTTCAATTTCCATAACTAGAACAAATGATGCTGACAGTCTCAAAGTCTATGATAACCTATCAAAAATTTAAATCATAGGGACGTATTTAAAACGTAAATATTCGAATGACTAGCGGATTTTTTTTTGAATTCCAAAAAAAAAAATATTTTAAAAAAGTAATAATTTTCTAATCATAAATTTCAGTTGCACACTTACCACCAATGCCACTCTCAAGGCATACTCCGACCAATTCTGTTTCTCGGGAGCGATTTTATGCTGAATACCC